>CATIWF010131023.1:0-34842 GCA_949630135.1 Balakata baccata
GTTGTTCAAGAAATCATACTTTGATTGTTTCTCTCTTTCTTCTCCTTCTTCTTCTCAAGTGATAGAGGTTGTGGCAAAGCAAAGTTTGCTGTAAGTAGGTGTTGTGTGTTCAACAACTACTTGAATTTGTTGTATCCTGGGAGACAAACGCCGGTTATCCTAAACACCCGTGTAAGAGGCGAATTTGTCTTAAGGAAACTGTGTGCTACACAGGCCTCAGATTGATTTTCTATTTTCTACTAAATTTTGAATATTGAATTAACATTTCTCCTATCCTATTTCTTGTATTGATATTTCTAACATAATTTAATAGTATTATTTTGATAATTAAGATTATGACATCTCAAATTTAAATCTCCAGATGAACCTTAAAATAAAAAAATCGTAATATATATATATATATATATTAGGTTTAAATTACTCACTAATGAATTATATTTCAAAGTGACATGGTCAAAATTAAGACTCTTATATATTACTATGGCTAATCAATCATGATTCTATTGTATATTAAGAGGTAAACAAATTTAATTTTGATTTGGTTTCCCTCATGAATATAACAAAATTAATAAGCAATATTTTACAGCAAAAATAGAAAAAGGGAAAGTTAAAATAAAATAGCTAATTGTGCCTAATCTCTTTCAAATTTTGATTATGATTTGTTTTCAAGTAAAAAAAAGAAAAAACAGTATTTACATTATTAATTTTATATTTGTAAAAGTAAGAATTATTTTTTTGACGAAATATATTATTTGATTCGATTATTGAATAGATATAAACGAAAATCATCAACATGAAAAATATTTGGGTTAATTTCATAAAAAGACATTATATTTTGATAACTTGTACAAAAATAACTTTTGTAATTTTTTTCCATAAAAATTATTGAATTTCATTTTTTCTTTCCATAAAAATCACTTTCAATAATCCACTCAATGAATTAATTACTTATATAAACAATGATGTGACACTGTAATTTTTTTAATTTATTGATGTGGCATCTAC
Source organism: Balakata baccata (assembly GCA_949630135.1). Lineage (NCBI taxonomy): Eukaryota > Viridiplantae > Streptophyta > Magnoliopsida > Malpighiales > Euphorbiaceae > Balakata > Balakata baccata. The sequence continues at coordinate 1,006 of CATIWF010131023.1, forward strand.
GTAGATGATAACGTGGCATTATATGCTAGCATTCCGATGTAACATCATTAACAATCCGATGAAAAAATTGCCGCAAATAATTTTTATGAAAAAAAATAGAACTTATTAATTTTGATAAAAAAAAAATTAATTTTATATCATTTATAAAAAATATAATTACTATTGGTGAAATTAATCCAAAATATTTGATGCATGAAAAATTTGGAGGATTTGATAGAGGAATGTGATGGATTTAGGTGAAAGGCAGTTGAAAATTAGGGTTGAAAATTTTAGAAAAATAATATGGATAAGCAGTTTGCTTGCCTCCTACCAACCCCGTGATGATTAGGTGAGAAGGGTTGCTTGCTTCAAAGCTCCAAATTCTAGATGGGTTGATTCAGCTCATCAAATATTTTTATTCACCTGGAAGGGTCAAACCAAATGAAAATTTTTAGACGAAATATTCAAAGTAACATCAGAAAATTATTATTGTTATTATTCTGCACAAAGTTGCGTGCACAAAATTGTGTATCAATTCTTCTATTTATAATATTTTTTTAAATATTGTATATCTATTTATAAATTAAATTAATAATATTTTATTGCTTAAAAATTTTTATTTTTATTTTATGAATATAACATTATACCGAATTAAACAACATACAGCCATACAAATATGAATCTAGCTAAGTAAAAATTATTGTTTCCTTCTAAAATGCGAATCTAGCCAATTGACAAAAATATATTATTTTTATGCAAATAATAATAATAATAATAATAATAATAATTTTTAATTTACAAATATCTTTTTTTATATGGTAATGAATTATTAATCAATAATAAAAAGGGCAAATTACATTAAGTTTTAAATATACATTCAATTTTATATCAAATATAACATCAGAAAAAATTTAATTTAGTTTGACAAGAACGTGACATTACGAGCCTAATTTTCTTTAATTTGATACTATTGGCATGTATTAATATGTCTATGTATTATTTATTTTCTAAAATTAATATGATAATTTTTTTGAAATAGTATATCAATAATTAAAAAAATTATATATATATATATATATATATATATCAAATAACTCTAAGTTGACATAGACATAAATATATTTACTTAAAACTAAGATATATAAAAGCCGTTTATATAACTAGATAATAAAAATAGGTTCATAATATTACATTACTGTTAAACCAAAATAAATTCTTCCCAAAGCTACATTTAATATAAAATTGAAAGTATACATATTTAATAGTTAAAAAATAAGGAATATGATTATTTTGACACAAATTGCCCTAATAAAAATAAAATCAGATTGTACAATCTTGTTTCAGCGCCAGAAATAACGAGTAATTCCCAGGTGGCGAAATACATGGAAAAAATACTGAGATGGGAGAAAGGCAATTAAGTCCTCAAATTCAGTTGCTCTAAGGCACAGTAAAAAAATATTAACCTCAAAGTGCAAACACAGATTTTTACAGGTATATATATACCCTCAAGCAAAATAAACAGAATAAAGAGCTCAGCCGTTTTCCAACCCCATATGCACTCTCACAAATTTAGAGTTTATCAGCTCCAACTCCACATCACCACCATTGTAATATACCTCAATATCTCAGAAATGGCAACCCAACAACACTGGTAAGAGCAAATAAGATCACCTAGAATAGCCGGAAGGTGGATAACCAGGTGGCGGGTGATTGGATGGAGGATATGCGGGATACCCTTGGGCCTGAGGTGGTGGATAACCATAGGGCTGTCCGTATGTTGCTTGTGGTGGGTATCCAACTGAGGGAGGAACTGGCTGATCAATGCGCGACATCTGCTGAACCGGAGGCACTGCCATCACTTGTGGCCCAAATTTGCCATCTCGTTTGTCCATTTCAATCTTGTGTTGTGTCTGTAAATTTCAAAGTTAGAATAGAATGCATATAATATTTTTATTAAAAGAAAGTAATATCATCGTTTCAAGCACTATGTTGGTAGATCATCTGAATACCTGCATACAGGCACAAACCCTGCACACAGAAACGTAAGAAATCAGTAGGTCACAAGCCACTTTGGTCAAGTATATTCAGTATATACTAGTAAGAATTGGAGAAGTGCTTACGTGCAATAAACCATATCAGCCAAACATGAAAGTAATTGAGAAGCCTCTGAAATTTCATCGCTTCCAACAATCATCGCCACAATGGAGAATATGCACGCAATTTGTTGGAGACAAAACATGAAACCCTGAAGAGGAAGAAGCAAAATCCTTAACCAATCACAAAATAACACAAGTACAATATCACAGAGAGAGAGAGAGAGAGTGCATGTGTACAATGATGCAATTGTCACACTGTGTTGTCTGAATGTTGAATTCATCCTGCAATAAAAAGCGGGTAGAGGCCACAGAATTTCCAAAGCAGCAGAACACCTAGGAAAACAAATAGCTGAATTAGTAATAACAGAAACAATCTCCAAATCGTGGCACTTCTAGTCACAGGAATTATGAAAACTACAAAGCCAATTATAAAATTCTCCTTCGACTTGTATTTTGCAAAATAGCATGTTAGATCCTAACTTAGTATCTAGGAAGAAGATATTTCTGGATATAAAGCCAGCAGAATTCTCAGTTTATTTGTTTTCTTGAGATGAATCAATCAGTCAATACAAGATCAAAAGAAATCTAAAATTACTCCGCATGAAGAAAAATCATGCACCAAAATTTGAGATGAGAATTATGTTCTCTCCACAATATTTGTTCCCAATCCTTGAGAAACTTGTGATAAACACGTGATGAACTATATATATATATATATATCCTTTTTCCTAGCCTTTTTCGTACAGAAGTGTTCGTTGACAAGGTATGGTTGCATATTGACAATATATAGGATTGTCAACCAGGGTCAATCCTACAGAATAAATGGAAGTTGTTCAGTTCCATGTGGTACAGATACTGCATTTTGCTTTACAAAGCATCTATATAGGGGCAAAAAATTTGAAATGAAATACCTATGAATTGAAACTTAATCCAATCATAAGATTCTTTTTTTTTTCTTTTTCTTTTTTTTAATAAAAACATAAAACTCAGTATCAAGAACACCACGTTCGTCAGAGTTTTTTTCTCCCTTCTACTAATCATTTGATTCCATGTATCCATCTTGCAATAGCAATTCAACTCTAGTCTCCTTGCTACAACTTCACAATAAGATCATAATGCCAACGGTTGGCATATTGCAACTCAACACAGGAAGAAACATAGGGTAAATATCCATAATAAATGCAGATGAAAATTTTGAACTAGATATCCAATTTAGAAAGAAAAAAGAACTCTTCAGTTTCTATCTATAGAAAAGCTATGACTGGTATTAATTTTCATTTGGCTGGTTTGCCATTGCACTATGTGCTTTGAAGCAAATAATGGGATATTAAGTGGTAGCTTGTGAAGGACAATAAGATATTTCACCAGCATTGAGAAACAAACAGAACACTTTTAAATGCCCAGTACCCATACTATTTTTAAGCAAATTGATTGAAAATGCTGCAAAATGCTTGTCCAATGAAAGGTTTTCAGAAGAAAAAATTGTCGATATGCATTGTTATGGCTGGTATGCTGTATATAACTTTTATATATGCATCTTCTATAATCCCATTTCAAGATCTCCATTACAAACACCTTGGATATATGCTGAAGTTGGCATGTTGACAATGGACTTCCTGAGTAAGGAACTCAAAAACATCACGATGGCCAATTACAAATAAACTGATACCTCTGTGGCAAGGCAAAGTTCTGGGCACCGGCTTTCACCACATCTGCCACTACATGGCATATATCCAGCACAACAGACGTACCTATTACAAACAAGAAGACAGTTATCTATAAAGGATATTACCAAGATAAAAGATTTGTATATGAGTTGAACATATTAAATACCTTGACATGTCATTGTAAAGTGCTCGTTTGCGGAGCAAGTATGAAACACATGGCCCACTTCAATGGAATGAAAGAGAATCAGGTGAATTCAGATAACCAACAATTCCAAATCAACAAATCAAATTTAACAATGTAATTACACATGATTTGACAAGCAATGAAAAAATAAGATCATAAATATTACAATTATGAATAGCTTATAACAAAATACAAGATCACAACTTTCATGTAATATCTAGTTGATAAATTAAAATATCTGTCCTGATTCCCAATTTGCAGAAACTAGCACTCCTTTCCCCAGAAAAAAGAAAATAAAAGCACCATTATATATAGCATCAACTATAAGAAAATTCAAACAAACTCAAACAAAAAGCTATTGGAAATGATATTCATCCTTGAAAACAAAATTTTGGCATGCCCTTTCTAATTGTAGAGATCATTCTTAGTTGACCACTGTCTCATTACTATTGCTAGAGATTTTTATGGCAATGCTTACGAAAGATTTCAAAGAACTCAAGCAAAGCTTGTAAAGGAATTATTAAAACTTTCAGTGTATCTAGAGAGTTGATTTTTTCTCCATTTCAAGACCATTTTCTGGAAATATCTAAAACTTCCATGTGCAATAGCACTTTTAAATTTGAAACATGAAGGAGATTTTGGGGAAGAAAAACTAAAATTCAAGAAAAACAAGTTAAAGGCACTATTAGAATTTGCGACATTTAATTGACTTTTTTATATATACTCATTACATCTAATGGATATATCTACATCTTTAATTGCTTTTAATACATAAATACCTATGGAAAAATTCAGGACATCTCATTCTGGAGATATTAAAAATAACATTTTAAACACGTAAATAATAAATCAGCAAACCTTTCAAGGGATGATAACTAGCTCTTGATTAGACTGAGAATACTAGTTGAAAGCAATGTGTGTAAGAGACTTCGAAAATTTAACAGTCAAAACTCAAAGAAAGTATGCTAAGCAATATTAACAGCTCAAAAATGTTCTTTCAAAGGAAAAAAAAAAATCTGAGAAAATGCATATTTAAGTTATTTCAGATTTCAATGAATTCCTCCTTAAATTTACTTGTAAACTCATTAAAACATTTTCTTCAAAGATCGTACATCCTAGGAATGAGAATTGAGAACAACATAGTCATAGGGCAAAAGGAAAGGGTATAGGACCGGGGGGAAAAAAACCCTCTCGAGCATGACTCCTTCCACCAAGTGAATATAATCGATGACAATCACCCAAGTCAACTCTATGCCACAGCAAGTCAATAGGCCCGATTTTTTAAAATAAAAATCCATTGAACAATCAAGAACATAAAATCAGGAAAAAGGAAATACAATTTTGATGTACATGACAGCCAGATCTACATTACAAGTCAAATAATCAGTATATCAAAGAGCACTCACCACCAAAAGGCAAAGCAGCAATCTGCACCCACGTATAAAAAAAATAAAAAAAACAAAAATCAGACAAATACAACAAATATCAACATATGCTACAGAAACTCAAACACACATAAAAATTCTCACATGGGGGGTCGGCTTGTATGGTCCTCATAAGATCAGTGTGCCAGAGATTTCTGTAATTCTGGCGGAGCTGCAACTTGTCCAGATGCGCCTGAGAAGCCATGGTGACCTAACGTTCTCTGCCAAGAAGAACGGCAAGAAGCAGAAAATCTTGATTGTGTTGAGAAATTGAAAGATATAGCAAGAAGAGCGAAAGAGAGTTCTTTTTCACCCGATACGAAGTTTCTTTGAAATTGAGACTTTTAATTAATTAATTAATAAAACATTAAAACCCCTAAATTCTTCAAGGCGTCGAGAAACAGCAACAGACTACAGAGTCCAGAGTGTTCCTATGCCAAGCGAGAACGACAACTTCGAAGATTATCGATCTCAAAATTTTTTAAAAAAAATCTGAATTCTCAATAGGATGTTGCGGAGAGTGAACTTTTTATTGGTCAATCAATGTGACAACAAAAGGGATGCATTTGAAATTATTTTGAAAAATGTAGGGTAGTATTAGTATATTTACACATTCTGGGGAGTACATGAGAAAATAAGCTAAAAGAGGCTGCTTTAATTGAGCCCAAACTGAAAATGATCTATAATTGACACACTCTAGTAGAGATGTTATGCCATGGGCAATTTATACCATTTCATCCATGTACACTTTTGCTATGTGCATCCAGATGAATTCATATGTACAGTATTTTTTTTTCTTTTTCTTTTTGCTCTGTGCATCCAGATGAACTCATATGTAAAGGATATTTTTGTTCTTCTTTTTTTTTTTTTTCTTCTAAGATTTTTTTTCCTCTCCTTCTTCTTATGCAATTTTCTCATAAATTTTTTATATTTTTTTCTTCTTATTTTTCTATTATTGGTGTGATTTGTTTTTTCTAATTATTTTATTAAATTACAAATAGATGAATATATTTTTATTAAGAATGTAATTTATGAGAGTTTAATTTGTGAGACATATAATTTTTCTTCTTTTTTTTCTCATTGTTCTTCCCTTATTGGATTTTTTATTTTTTTATTATGTTCAATTTTTTTTTTTGATTCTTTGTTTGATTGCAAATAATGTATTTACAGTTATAAAATAATATATATACAATCATTAAATAATGAATCTTAACATATTAAACAAATAATCAAATATAGATGAAAAGATGAAAAAAATTCATGAAAACAAATAATCAATGTACAATTATAAAATAATGTATCTATATTTTTTAAATAATAAATCTGAACCTGATAAGCAAATAATCAAATATTAAAAAAAATACAAAATTAATTCATAAAAACAAATAATGTATCTACAGTTGTAAAATAATAAATCCAAACCTAGTAAGCAAATAATCAAATATAGATGAAAAGATGAAAAAAAAAATTATAAAAATAAATAATGAATCTACAGTTATAAAATAATGTATCTACAATTATTAAATAATAAATCTAAACCTAGTAAATAAATAATAAGACATACAAGAAAAGACCAAATGAATTCATAAAAACAAACAATAAATCTACGGTTATAAAATAATATAACTACAATTATTAAAATAATGAATAAACAGTTATAAAATAATATATCTATAGGAATGAAAATTAATGTTTTTTTATTCCACACGTGTAAATGAACTTTTGATGTACTTACTATCATGTACTCAGATACATAGTATAATAACTCTATACTATGGATATAGGTTTATATATCTAGGTACATTAAAGACCCATTTATATGTACAGTAATATTGAAAAAATTGCTAATTTTCATTTCTTGCTAAATGTTAACGGCGTTAAATAATTTTTAGATTTATTATTTAATAATTATAGACTTATTATTTAACAATTGTAAGTTTAAATATAAAATTAGTCATCAATATGTTCATACTCTGCATAGAAAACAACCAACATATTGTGTCTTTATGATACTCATTCTTTATTTAACAACTATATTGTAATTATTTAACAAATGTAGGTTCATTATTTAATAGTAATATGTTCATTATTTAACAACTATAAATTCAAATATGAAATTAGTCATAAACACATTTGTATCTTGCATGGAGAACAATTAACACATCATGCCCTGATAATACTCATTATTCATTTAATAATTATAGATTTATTATTTAATAACTGAATTTTATTTGAATTTTTACAAATCAAACTATTACAAAATCACATTATCAATTGAAAATATATTCGTTCATTTGTAATTTACATAAAAAATTATAAAAAACAAATCGAATAGAATAAGGAAAATGAGAAAAAGAAGAAGAAGCACAGTAACTCCATTAAATAAAAAAATGCGCATAATTAGGATCGTGGAGCATGAAGCATGTAGCAATATGCAGGTGCGTAAAATAATTTGCCTGTGTACACTATTGTTTAAGAAAATAAATTGATTTCATCTTATTTTTTTATACAAATGGAAGGGTATCCAACTTGAGAAATGCACTTATGTGAGACGATGTCTATGGGTGGATTACTAATAAAAAAATAAATTCTTTATTTTCAACTTTTTCCACAATTATAAAGAAATAAATTTTATTACATTAATAATAAATAATTATTATTTTTAGTCTTTTTTAAAAGACAGTACTATAGTTGAAAAAAAGACGTTATAATAGTTATTTTAGACTTGTAATTATATTTATTAAATAATATTTTTAATTATTGTATACTGTAATTGGAATGAAACAGAGAGAGTAATACTAATTTTGTTCTACGTTTTAAAAAATAGAATTTGTTCCACTTTAATTGATGTTGTATATTATAAATAAAAAGCTATATTTTTTTTAAATTTTATTCATATATTAATTTTAGAATTAGTAAATTTATTATTTTTATTTTTTCTAAACGAGAATAATATTGTCAATTTATATTTATAATTATATTTATTTAATAGCATGCCTAATTTTTATGACACTATCCTAGACGACATTTAAAACATGTAGGGAACAATAGCACGATGCATAATTAATTTATTTCAGGCATATGGAATTGGAAACATTAACGTGTTGAATATTTTCTAAATAATCATCAACTACACTCGTTCCATTATATCTGTTATCAAATAAAATAAAATTTTTCCACTCCAATTGATATTTAGATTATAAATCAAATTTTATTATTATCTTGGTTTTGGTTAAATTTTTTTTATTAATGAGATTTATTGAATTAATTATATTCATTATTATTTTTATTCTTTATACAAAAGAGTAATATAGTTATTAGGGAAAGTTTAAAAAACTACATGATTTTTCACTTTTGTATTTTTAAGTACATAGTTTTTTTTTTTTTTTTTGCAAAATAAGTCATGTGGTTTACAACGCTAATAGTTCTAAAATGGCAAAATGTGCGAATTAGCCCGTTAATTATACCCTATAGAATGAATCACTCATTCAACTTTGAATCAGTATAATTAAGCCATCAAACTTTAAACTCGATGGAAATTAGCCTATGAATTATATCAAATGGAGCGAGTCACATCTTACCAAGCGAATTGGCTCATTGATTCTAATTTAAGGGGCCTAAGAGGCAAAGAGCCTAATTGCATTGATTTTAAACTTTAGGAACTTAATTGCATTGAGTCAAAGTTAAGAGTGTGACTCGCGCTATGAAGTACAGTTTAGAAACTGATTTACACGTTTGATTTTTTAAATATACACTTCTAACACCATTAAAAAAACACTGATGTGTACCATTTTTCTCTCCTATATACTTTATTTTTTCATACATTGTATTTTATCTCTCCTACATATCATTTAATAATCTTATACGAAATTTTAATAATTTTAAAAAAGTTGAAAGAATAAAAAAACTTCAATTCCCTATCAAATTCAGAAAATTCAATATTTTTTCCTTCACTTTCTCATCAACCAAATAATATCACATTCACTTTCTCACAAAATTCCAACCAAAAAGAAAATAAAAAATACATAATCAAAGAGATAGAAACTCAATCAAAGAAATATCATTCAACAACCATCAAAGAAACTCAAAAAAAAAAAAAAAAAATTAAATCTTGATTAGAGAAAATGGATTGGAGACCCAGAAAACAAAAAATAAAAACAAAATAAAAAAATAAAAACTCAGATCTACCGGGTAGAACAGAGCTCATGAGTTGGGTTTCTCTTTGAAACTCAAAAACCATATCACCAATTCGAGGAGGCAAGGTGGTCGGCATTCAACCCTTCTAAGCTTTGAGTTAGAGTTCTTCAAATATGAGAATAGAAAATAGAAAATATCACCCACCTAAAAACTAAACTCAAATTTGGAAAAGTGGTGTCCGATCTAATGAGATCATATCCAAAAACAACCTCATCTTCGTTGCCTACAAGAACGTGGCCGTCAAGGAGCACAACCTCATGAAAAAAGTCATATTTTCTACTCTGGAATCCAATGAGCTCACCTTTTAGGGGCGCAGCCTCCTCTTCATCACCTATAGAATGTGATATGCGGTGAGGTCTAGAAGTTCTTGGTGATGAAGATGAGGAAGAAGACTGCTAGGAGAGAGAAACTTTTGGGTCAAAATTTATTTTTTGATATTTGATTTTTTTATTGGTTAAAATTGTTTACTGATATGATATATATTTTTTTAATTTTTTATACTTTAATTTGCTAATGTAGAAAAGAAAAAAAGCATGTAGGAGAGAGAAATGATGCTATATGAGTATTTTTAAACAGTGTTAAAGTGTATAATTAAAATTGCTAACGATACAAATCGCATGACTTATTTTATGTAAAAAAAAAATGTATTTAAAATTGCAAAAGTGGAAAATTATATAGGCACTATTTAGATTGATAGATTTTAAAATCTATGGATTTTCATATAATCCATGAATTTTAAATCCATAGACTGTGAAATCCATGAATTTTAAAAATTCTATTGTTTGGTTTGACTATAAAATCTGTGAATTGATGATGTAATTTTTCTTACACTCATGTTTGATTTAATGACCACAATCCATGAATTTAATAATGAATTTCCAATTTTGACCTTTATTAAATATTGAAAAATTATTATTATTAAGAATATACAATCAATTCTACTATATATTTATAAATTAAAAAATAAAATTAATTATTTTAAGAGTTGAAAAATAATAAAAAAATATAAAAAATAAAGTTAATAGTACTCTATTAATAAAATATTTTTATTAATAATTTAATGCATATTAACAGTATATAATAATAATAATAAAGTAATTAGTTAGAAAAATAATTTTTACTTTTTTATGATTAAGGATATTGTCAGAATATTATAAATTTATTAGGGACAATGTTGGAATAAAAAAAATGCCAAAAATCCCTTATTATTATTAAGCATATATAATCAATTTCACTATATATTTATATATTAAAAAAATAAAATTAATTATTTTAAGAGTTGAAAAATATAAAAAATATAAAAAATAAAGTTAATAGTACTCTCTCGTAATAAAATATTTTTTATTAATAATTTAATACATATTAACATAATATTATACAAAATAATAATAATAATAAAGTAATTAGTTAGAAAAATAATTTTTACTTTTTTATGATTAAAGATAGTGTCGAAATATTATAAATTTATTAGGGACGATATTGAAATAAAAAAATATAGCAATAATATCTCATTAATAAAAAATTGTGGTATTTGGATTTTTCCATTTAGGAGGTGGAAAATAAAATCCATAAAAAAAGAATGGTTTTGATGGATTAATGATTTTACAAAATCAATGAATTTTGACTTTTTTTAAATAGTTAAATAATAAATTTAGCCTTAATCAATTGATTATTCAAAATATCTCGTTTAAAATCACTCAACAAATATGGCTATAGTGATTTTTTGAAAATTTCCCTCGTTATTATATATATATATATATATATATGTAATTATGTATACTAAAAAGATTTTAATTTTCATAAAAAAAAAACCTTAAACAGTAATTAGAATAGAACCGACAGAATAGTAAATGCCTGACCGATGAACAAATCACATGGCATAAGAAAAAATGCAACAAAAACATATAAAAGTTACAAGTCAAATACATCATGTCCTACATTACAAATTTACAATGCATTTGCTTCAGTTTCATCCACCAAAACATAGATCTAAGTTAACACTTTATTCATTCTAAATTAATTTTTTTTTTTGGTATTTTACTTAAATTAAAAAATTATTTAATAAAAAAAAGAATTAAATAGAACTAATTTATCCCTACTCTAAATACTATAAATTGTCATAATTTCTTTTGGAAATACTAAACAACAATTTAATGTTGTATTGGATAATTAAAAGTGACAAAAAATAAAAATTTTTTAATTTAAAAAAGAGACAATTAGTTTAGAATACGGAGGGAGTAATAAATTATTTACATAAATATTTTATTTGGTTTTTTTTGTAAAATATATATTATTTTTATATGATAATAAATTATGAATTTTTCTATATTATGCCAGCGTATCGGTACACCCATATATCAACTATTAGATAAATATACATGTGATATGAGACGTTCATTACGCATATGTATGATATGTTGAATAGATATCTTGTGATCTAAATAGTTTATTACTACTGATATACACGTATCGTAGACTGATCAATAAATTATTAGCTTTACATATATTATTCGAATCATGGATGATTAATGGATGAAAAAGCATCTTTGGGCCTTAGTCATTTTAAGCCCTAAATGTGTTCCACTTCAAGATCTTGAGAATCAAATCAGAATTGTAACTAAGCTTAAATTTATAGTTGATATTTATAGACCTTGATTTCAAAATTCCATTTATGCCCTTGAAAATAAGGCAAAGTCATGCATGTATACAAGGCTCGATATGTCAATTGGCTATGACCTAGTGGTAAAAGGGTAATGATTCAAACCTTGTCAATTTCAATTTAACATTCCCCTTTCGTAATGCTTAAAATAAAAATTTATGCTTAATTTTGTTTAAATACAAATATAAACATATCCTGTCCTTTGCTTTTTTGAAGATTTTAAAGAAGAATAAAGTCTATCTGTGGTCTTTATGCATGTCATTAATGAATGGAAATTCCAAAGGAATTAAAATTCCATATAAATCTTTATATGATCTGAAAATATGAAAATTCACAAACAATTTACAGTGATGAGGGAATAGTTAAAAAAAAAAAAACATTATTTAAATATTTCTTTTCAATGTAAGATGGATAATTAATGATAATAGTTTGTGAATGTCTTCTTATTATAAAAATTTACTATGACAATTTATATGTATAAGCGTAAATTTTACGGACCATACCTTTAGTTATCACTTCAATTAATGATTTGTGTTCAAGTTTAAAAAAAAAAAAGTATTTATATCTTAAGTTCATATTTATAAAAATAACAATTAATTTTTTGACGAAATATATTATTTGATTCAATTTTTGCATATATATATAAACGAACTCGATTCTATATAGAAAATTTTGGAGTATTGTTAAAGGATTGCAATGGATTTAGGAATTAGGTTCGACAACTATATGTAGAAGATTTTCAATAGCATCATATTTTTTAGTGTTAAATAGCATTAAATGATTATAATTATTATAAAACTAATTAGAATCATTTAAATTGAAAAAATAGCATCCAATGGAACCCAACCCTTATCATTAAAACTTCACCCATATACACTTTTTTTTTTTTTTTAACATTCTCTAGCAATCACTTATATATAAATAATCAGGTTGCTTTCGTCCATACCAATCCCATCATGATAAGGCGATTAGGACTGCAGCTTCAAAAGTTACAAATTCTAGGTGGGTTCATTCATTCAGCTCATCAAATATTTATTCATTCGACAAATGCAAAATTTTTTAAGAGAGTTCGCTGCTTGAATCAGTTGTGTTACACAATTGAGCCAATTAATAGGCAATAATTTATTATTTTTATGAAAAAAATTAATTTTAATTTTATAAATATGAATTAATTGCAAAAATTAGTTGGCAAAATGCATGAAATCTCAAATATACAATGAGTAATAACAAATGGGAAAAAAAAATACGGACAGAGGAGAAAGACAATTGAGTCTAATTTGCAAGTTTAATTTCATCTATAATCACTTAATTTTTATATTATTACAATAAAGTTATATAATTTTTTTTGTAAAAAAGTTACTTAACTACATTTAGTTTTAATAGAATTATTTTCAGTAATTTTTTAGCAATCAATAATTACAAAAGTCATGCCGGCATTCCAATCGGCATATAAGACATATTACGTCATTGTACAAGTCAAATAGAGTACCATATATGTTTATAACTTAATATCCATGTTAACACCATAAATTAAAAATAGTGTTAATTGGAATGTCAGAGCTCTATTTAATCTGAACAGTGTGATTCTATTTTACATGTATAGTGACGTGACATATTTTATTTGTTAACTGGAATGTTAGCACTATTTTTATAGTTGTTAACTAAAAAATTGTTGAAAATGACTTTAATGAAACTAAATCATAATTATGTGACTTTTATAAAACAAAAAAAATTTATTTGACTTTACTGCAATAATACTAAAATTAAATAATTTTAAATGAAATTAATTCCAAAATTGTGCTATGATACATTAAAAGAATTCATAAATTTATATTATATGATAAATATTTAACCATTACAAACCACACCAATATTTATATATATATATAAATAACCATTCAAATCCTACGTTTAAATACTCACACAAATATCAATGCATTCATATTCTTTACGTTAATATAACACAAAATTCTCAACATCCTAATTATCTTCTTATCTTTTATTTATTATATTCTTATCACAAAATACTCACATACCTATACCTTCATTAATTGCAAATTACTACTTCACCTTTTTTTTTTTCCTGATAAGCATATTAATAGCATTATTAAAATAGGAAAAAAACCAACTTAATAAATTGATGAAAAAATTTCTCATAAAACTGAGCAAACTGCCGGGGAGCAAGACAAACCAAAGCTACTAGCTCAAGAAGAGAAAAAGGAAGAACAAAAACAACAAAGAGCAGAGAAACGGGGGACAAAAATTAGAAAAAGAACAACCAAAACCAGACCAAAGCTGAAGGATCTGAAAATAAGCGTGCCCACGCCTTAGAGCTCAAGGGTTGCAAAAACACTGTTGAGCATGAATTATTAGCGAGCAAGAGGAAAGTGCTGAAACAAAAACCTGTGCTCTCTTCCAACGCAAGGAAACCAACGAAAAGCACTACCAGGCAAGCCACAGAGAAGAAACACATGGACAAAGCTGAATCACACGCATAAATAACACAAACATCATGACTCGAGAGAAAAGGTTTATTGTTGAGATCCCTTCTAACGTAGGGAGTCCTGCTCAATAATATCTGCCAAAGCAGAAGGAACCTCGTTGTTATCAGCTTCAAACAAAAAACCCAAAGCCTTACCAACCTGTGAGGTGTAAGCTGCCTTAGTGAGCTGATCATCCATGGTAGGCGTTAAAAACTTTTTATTTTTTTGTGCTATGTCAATATCCGAAGGCTTCCAAATAGAGGTGTTTTTCCTTTTAGAAATGACCTCGGTTTTCCCTTTGTTGCCAAAAGTGCCTTGGAAAACCCTATCGAAAGATTTAAACTTAACATTTGGTTTTCCTGCAGTATCATTAGAAGCAAAAATGTCCCAGAACTGCTACTGACATGGTATTTGAAGGGGCATGACCCAAAACAGATGGCCCATTAGCGTGACAGTCCAAATGTTCAGGGGTAGAGTGGAAAGTTGGTGATGTCTCATGTATATTAAGGTCAGTCAAATCTTTGTGATTAACGACCTGATTTGGCTCTACTTCCGATAATTGAGGAGCAAGAATAGGATTATATGATAAAGAGAGATCATGGTGGTTACCTTCTCGGCTACAATATCCCTTAGGTCATGGCCTGTACACTTGTCTTGAGGAGTAATCAAATTTAAAGTTTGTAACTTTGATGAAACTGAGGTAACCGGTGAGGAAATCCCAACTGTTGATAAAGAGAGATCAAGGTGATTTCCTTTTTCGGCTACAAAATTCCTTGAATCATGGTCTGTACACGTGGCAAAAGGGGGAAATCGACTTTAATCTTTCCATTAAAGATAGAGAATTATCCGGCGAGTGAGGATTATTGTCAGGCAATCCCTGATTTTCTGTAGTTTTGAGATAATTTGAATTCAAATTATCATATACTTCCAAATCATTGACTGCCGACTCACCATCATCGGGAAGAACATCGGAATCAGTGGACATATTTAAATGAGAATCAACATCGGTTGGGGTGCTTTGAGAAAAAATGGTCCGACAATATTCCTCTTGTACCATGATGAAAATTTATGATTCTCAAAAGCAACAACTTTTGATCCACTTATATTAGAGAGATGCGTGGTACTGATTAGAATTCTTGCTACGTCATAACGAACACAGTTTGTGGTGTCAGAATCAATGGCCATATAGTCTCCAAAAAAATTGTAAACCACTCAAAAAATTGTAAGGACCATAAAGGTGCTGGAATTCCATGACATCTGAGCTAACAAAACGTTTCATAGGTACAATACTTGGATCATATCTCTTGAGAGAAGTGAACCAGCTTCATAGAAGAGGCTCAAAATTATCCAAATATGCTTCAAGTCTGTCCGGATAGTCAAAATTGAGAAGAACTAGTGCTCCTCCCATAGGCGTGGCAATAATGTTACTATGTCTCGCATTCCTTATTGACTGTTGGATGGAGAAGGCCTATTTAATATCCTTCATAGTGCTAAAGCTGCAGAATTTAGCCAATCACTAGATGTCGCACTTCCCATATAACACCCATCAATGGAGCTTGGCACCTACGAGTTGGTTACAACATCAGAAAATAATTTGTCATCCCGAGAAGCATGAGTGAAAGCAGGAGGCTGATGCTCTTGCTTACTATGAAAAAAAATCTTACCAATAAGTTTGAGATTCCCGATTGAAACTGTATTGATGAAATGCAAGACGGCTAAGCAATCTTGGATATGCACGAGACGGATGAAAGCCAAGGTCTTTTTGTTCCATGTAAGCCAATTTGGAATAAAAACTTCATCAATATGCCGGTGTTTAGATAGCAAAGACCACAGTGCTTTAGCATTAATTGCTCAGATAAAGAACTTTGCCATAGGTTGGAGGTTTACGTGAAAAGGTAAAGCGGTTGTCAGGGTTAAAAGGACAGGGCTGAAAGGTGGGGTCAGGTGGTTGTTAGCTTTTACTGGAAGAGGAATGGGTAGGGTGGCTGGGGTAGGGCGGTGGGCTCATGGTTACATTTATATATATTTCACTCCCTTTTAATTTTAACTTTCTTATTAGCTTTAACCTTTCAATTTTTCATCATTAATTTGGACCACATTTTAAAGAAAAATCTCGCGCAATAAATACCATTTTTCTTTTTGGTTGAATTGGAATATATTCTCCATAATTATTTGATTCTTCGTATTCTGATTTTTCTATCTTGGTCTTCAAATCATTTAATTTTTCAATTGCTTCATTCTTCGTACACTTATTCAAATCTTTCAAATAATTTTTCGCTTCATACAATTCTTCGTTGATTCACATCTTTAATATTCATATTGTAAATACACTTTAAATGCCATATCGCTTGTAAAACAACTATGTTTTCTTTATTCTTCTTTGTATTTGCCTTGAACCCATTTTGAACATATTTTCTATATTTTCCATACATATTTTCAAAATTAACTTTTGACACAAAAATTGGTTGATGATCATATTCACTTCTTTCACATTCATAATTTGTAGGTGGCAATCCTAACTTCTCAAATAATTCTTTTAGAATTAACTTATATGGAAAAATTACGACTACTTCTTTCTCATTCTTTATTTTTTTCACACTATTAGGCTATTGAAAATACTTTTGGAGATTTTTCTCATAACCTTGCTATCTCTTCAATTTGAGGTCTCGCCATTATTTCTTTGAAAGCTTTTCTTTTCTTGTGTAGTCTTTTTCACGACTCACACCTTACAACACATTTTTTTTCAATAAACCGAAGATCACACAATAATCTCTCAATGGATTCTCTTTTCTTCAAATCCAGAGATACTAACACACGCAAATAGCCTTTTAATAGAGATTGTCCTTTACACAAGCCAACTTAGACTATTGTTTCTTATTACCTTTTGTGAATGACAACCCTGCTAGCCTTGCTTTGACACCAATTTGTTGGAAATAGAGGCCAATAATATTAAGATTATAAGGAATACTAAGGTATAAGAATAATGGAAGAGTAAGAACACACAAACTTATAAATATTTGCTCCTTTTACAAAACCATTACAAACCATACTTATATATATAGCAAACTAAGTAACCATTCAAATCCTACTATTAAATACTCATACAAATATGAAAGCATTCCTATCACTTTCATTAATATAACATAAAATTCTAAACACTCTAATTATATTCTTATCTTTTATTTATTGTATTCTTATCACAAAACACACACCCAGAACTTCATAAATTGCAAATTACTATTTTCAACATAAATAACCAAATGGCGGGTTATATTTGGATTGAGGATATGCGAATCAGCTTTTGAGTCTGAGGAGGTAGAAAACCATCGGGCTATCCATGGTATTGCTTGTGGTGGGTCTCCAACAGAGGGAGGAACTGGCTAATCAATGAGTGACATCTGCTGAGCCTGAGGAGGTGGGTAACCGGAGGGCTGTCTTTCTGTTGCTTTGTGATGGGTATCCAACAGAGGGAGGGACTGGCTGATCAATGCGCGACATCAGCTGAACAGGGGGCACTGCCCTCACTTGTTCCATTTCAATCTTGTGTTGTGTGTGTAAATTTCAAGGTTAATTAGAATAAAATGAATGTAATATTTTTATTAAAAGAAAGTAATATCATCGTTTCAAGCACTTTGGTAGATCATCATCATGAGTACCTGCATACAGGCACTAACCCTGCACACGGAAACGTTAAAAAATCAGTAAGTCACAAGCCTCTTTGGTCAATTAAGAATATCTATTCAGTACCAGTAGTGAGAATAGGAAAAGTGCTTACGTGCAATAAGTCACCGTACTAGCCAAACATGAAAGTATTGAACACTCATCATCACAACCCAAAGGCTTTGCCACACAGGAGCATATGCACTCAATATGTCGGAGACAAGACATGAAGCACTAAAGATGAAGATGCAAAATCCTCAACCAATCTCAAATAACATATAAAAATATAATATCGCAGAGAGAATGAGAGAGTGCATGTGTACCATTAAGCACTCGTCACATGATGTTGTCCGAATGCTGAATTCTTCCTGCAATTTAGTGTGGGTAAAGGCCACAGATTCTCCAAAGCAGCAGAACACCTAGCAACACAAAGACATTGCTGAATTAGTAATAGCAAAAACAATTTCTATTGGGAGAAATTTTTAGATAGTCTAAATTTATCATGTCATCCATCGATTAAACCTATCACAAAATAATATACATTTAATTATTTTCTTAATATTGGTTAATACGAATAGAATCTACTTACATGTCACTTTCTAATTTACTTAATCTATGGATTATGTGATAATTTGAGTATATCTAAGAATTTTTTCTCCACCAGTGGCTCTTAAGTCACAGGAATTATGAAAACTATTAAGCCAGCAAGATTCTCAGTTTATTTGTTTCCTTAAATATGAATCAGTCAAGTCAATACAAGATCAAAAGAATCTGAAATTAATGCACGTAATGAAGAAAAACCATGCAGCAAAATTTGAGATGAGAATTAACTTCTCTGATCCCAATCCTTGCGAAACTTGTGATAAACATGTACATGAACAGATATACCAGATCTATATATTTTTTTTCCTCTACTTTTTTGAACTAAAATGTACTCGTTGACAGGGAATGGTTGGGTGTTGGTCATACGTAGGATTGTCAACCAGGACCAATCCCATAGATAGTGGGAAGCTCAGAAATTCAATTTAGAAGATAAACTTATATATATATATATATATGCTTTCATCCTAAATTCAAATATTAATAGGAAAGGTGAAATAAAAAATTAAGAGAGATAAGGTTGAATTAAAAGAAATAAAAATTCAAAACATAATTGAATTTTTTATGTGCCCATATTTCTTAATTTCTTCTATCTCATTAGTTACTTGGTTCTATACAGTACGAGATTCTTACTTGAGTGCTAGTTTTAACTATGTAAAATAGTAAGAACATAGTTCTGACTCTAAATAATTAATACATTGATTTTAAATACTATATATTAAAATTATCTACCAAATTAATATGTGGTAGCTAATAAAAACCACAAGACAATAGTTACTAACAGTGACCATAGCTATTGTGGTTACTATTAGCTACCACATATACAATGTGGTAGCTAATAGTGACTACATACACTATAATTGTTAATAGAACCACAATATTGTGATTGCTATTAGCTATCATATTGTATGTGTGATCACATAATTGTAGTCACCATTAGCTATCACACATACAATGTATTAGCTGATTAGCTACACACACCAATGTTGTGGTCACTGATTAGTTACCACAAAAAGTGTGGTAGCTAATAGTAACAATATTGTGGTCACTATAGTGCCAAATTTAGTGACCATATTATTTGGTCACTAAATGGTAGCAATATAGTTTTGAAATAGTAGCAAGTACTTCAATTACATTTTTTGTTAAAAGTAGTATCTAAGTAATCGCTCAACAGCGACCACAGCAGCTATTTTGACTTTTTTCTTTTTTTTTTAGTGGTGACGGAGGAGAAAGACAATTAAGTCTCAAATTTCCTGTATGGTACGGTAAAGATATTCACTTCAAAGTGCGCTCAGATTTTTACGGGTATATATATACCCTCAGGCAAAATAAACAGAATAAAGAGCTCAACTGTTTTCCAACTCTACTTGACGAAAACTCACAAAATAAGAGTTTATTAGCTCCACGTCTACATCAGACACTGTAATATACCTCAATACCTTGGGGATGGCAGCCCAACAACAATGATAAGAGCAAATAAGATCACCCTAGAATAGCTGGAAGGTGGATACATTATAATTCGATAGAGGATATGCGAATCAGCTTTGAGTCTGAGGAGGTGGACGGCCATCGGACTGTCCATGTGTTGGTTGTGTTGGATCTCCAACAGAGGGAGGAACTGGCTGATCAATCCGCGACATCTGCTGAACAGGGGGCACTGCCATCTCTTGTTTGTCCATTTCAAGCTTGTGTTGTGTCTGTAAATTTCAAGGTTAGAATAAAATGAATGCAATATTTTTATTAAAAGAAAGCAATATCATCGTTTCATGCATTTTAATTGGTAGATCATCATCGTGAGTACCTGCAGACAGGCACTAACCCTGCACACGGAAACGTTAAAAAATCAGTAAGTCACAAGTCACTTTGGTCGAGTATATATATTCACTACCAGTAGTAAGAATAGGAGAAGTGCTTACGTGCAATAAATCACCATACTAGCCAAACATGAAAGTACTGAACAATCATCACAGCCCAAAAACCTTGCCACGCAGGAGCATATGCACCCAATATATCGGAGACAAGACATGAAGCACTGAAGATGAAGAAGCAAAATCCTTAACCAATCTCAAAATAACATAAATATAATATCGCAGAGAGAATGAGAGAGTGCATGTGTACCAGTAAGCACTCGTCACAACATGTTGTCCGAATTTCAAATAGTTCCTGCAATTTAGTGCGGGTAGAAAACACAGATTCTCCAAAGCAGCATAACACCTAGGCAGAAAGACATTGAATTAGTAATAACAAAAACAATCACAGGGATAAATTTTTAGGTAGACGTCATATATAGTCTAAGTCAATCACAAAGTGATATACATTTAATTGTTCTCTTAATATTAGTTAATGTAAAGAGAATTTGCATATATGTCACTTTGTAATTGACATAAGCTAGACATCATATATAGACTAAGTCAATCATAAAATAATATACATTTAATTATTTTTTTAATATTAGTAAATGTAAATAGAATTTGCATACATGACACTTTGTAATTAACATAATCTATGGATAACGAGGTAAATTGAATTTACCTAATAATTTCTTCTCTACTAGTAGCACTTCTAGTCACAATAATTATGAAAACTATAAAGCCAATTTATAATTCTCCGCCATCAATATTATTTTGCAAAATAGTAATAATTTATATCCTAATTAAATTATTATTTAGGAAGAAGGTGTTTTTCTGGTTCTGGATATATGAAGCCAGCAAGATTCTCAGTTTATGTGTTTCCTTAAAGATGAATCAGTCAGTCAATACAAGATCAAAAGAATCTAAAATTACTCCGCGTAATGAAGAAAAACCATGCACCAAAATTTGAGATGAGAATTAACTTCTCTTTGTTCCCAATCCTTGCGAAACTTGTGATAAACATGTACATGAACAGATATACTAAATCTATATTTTTTTTTCCTTTGCCTTTTTGAACAAAAATATACTCGTCGACAGGGAATGGTTGAGTGTTGGTCATACGTAGGATTGTCATCCAGGACCAATCCCATAGATAGTGGGAAGCTTAGAAATTCAATTTAGTAGATAAACTTATATATATATACTTTCATCCTAAATTCAAATATTATTAGGAGAGGTGAAAAAAAAAATTTAAGAGAGATGAGGTTGAATTAAAAGAAATAAAAAATCAAAACATAATTTTAACTTTTTTTTAAAAAAAATTTAGGGGTGGCGGTGGCCCCATATGCCAATTCCTAAGTCTGCCACTGCCTAATGGAAGATGTTCAGTTCCATGTATCATAAATACTGTATTTTACTTTACAAAGTATGCGTAGTGGCAAAAACTCTAGAGAAATTCTTATACATAGATTAATTTAATTATACAGTGACTCGTATTTAATTATTTTATTTATATTTACTGATATGAATAAGTGTTACTGTATGATTAGTTTAGTTTATAAATGACTTTAGTAGATTTAATTTGGAAAAAAAAACATCACTATAACCATGATTATAATAAATAAACTGATATCTCCGTGGCAAGGCAAAATTTTGGGCATCGGCGTTCACCACATCTGCCACTACATGGCGTATATCCAGCACAACACTGGTAGCTATAACAAACAACAAGACAGTTTATCTATAAAGGATGTTACCAAGATAGCAAAAGATTCGTATATGAATTGAAGATATCAAATACCGTACCTTGACATGTTATCATAAAGTGCTCGTTTGCGGAGCATGTATGAAGCACATGGCCCACTTCAATATTGGAATGAAAAAGAATCAAAGTGCTTTCAGATAATTACCAGCAATTCCAAATCAATATATCAAATTTAACAATGGAATGATACATCATTTGACAAGCAATGCATAAATAAGATCGTACAATATTACAATTCATGAATATCTTGCAAGATTACAATCTTCATGTATTTTTTTTTTTTTTTAACAAAAGACTCTTGTTGTTTTTGTGGTAAATACTTTAAGTTCTTTGGCTATAATAATATCAAAAAACAGAGTATTTGAAATTGTAAAAGTATTACACATCATAATCACTTCAATATTTTTTTAAAATGAATTTAAATTTATTAATAGCACAAATTATAAGATTTTTTTTTTTTTAAAAAAAAACCTCGCATAAAACTTTTTTTTTTTTTTGCACTTTTCTGAAATTAATTTATAGGTGAGCATATATTTGATCCCGTGGTAAATGCATTTTTGTTCATTCCCTTAGACAAAGGGTTTGAATTGAATCCTTCCTCTACCAAAGTCTCTTTCACATTTTTGAAGACTTTTTATGTACATGACAGCCAGATTTACATTACAAGTCAAATCAAAGAGCACTCACCACCAAAAGGCAAAGCAGCAATCTGCACCCTCGTATATATCCAAAAAAAAAAAAAACATAAAGAAATACAAAAATCAGACAAATTAAACAAATATAACGATATGAACATACGCTACAGAAACCCAAATTAAAATTCTCACATCGGGGGTCAGCTTGTATGGTCCTCATGAGATCAGTGTGCCAGGGATTTGGATTATTCTTGAAGGCATTCGTCTTGCTCTGATTCGCCCGAGAAGCCATGGTGACCTCTACCAAGAAGAAGAAAATGTTGATTGTGTTGAAAAATGGAAGCGCAGAAATTGAAGTATACAGTAAGAAGATGGGAAGAAAGAGTCTTTTTTCTTCACACAAAGTTTCTTTGCGATCGAGACTTCTCAGGGCGATGAGTAACAACCACATATTCCCAAGTGAAGACGACGACTTCATAGAAGACCCTTGACAGTTAACCTCAGTACGAGTATTTATTAATATTAATATCTAGCATCCTAATGGCAGACCCATTAAGGTTAAAGGCGTACGTTCTTCCAAAATTTTAAAGCGATAAGGACGCATGGACTTTGGGACCACCTCATATAATCATCATATCATATAATAATCGTAATCATAATTATAATTATAATCATATTATATATAAAAATAAAAATAGCATAAATTTATCAAAAAATTAATATAAATGTATTAAATAACTGAATTAATTTTATTATTTAATAATTTAATTTATTAGTGTTAGAAGTCTAATTGTATTAGAATTATTTAACTATATTTTATATATAAAAAATCAGATATTAAAAAGAAAGAAAAAATAATTTAATAAAAAAAATATTGGAAATACACGGTAAAAAAAATAATATTAATATTTTATCATTCAAAGTATAATAATAATGATTTTTACTAACACATTAAATTTATATAATGATAAGTTTAAATTAAATTACAATCATGCGTGTAATGTATAACATGAATTTCAAAATATTAAGTATAATTCTTATAAATTATTTGAGAAATTATAATTTCTCAATAATTTTTATATAATTTAATAATTAATTTATTTTAATTATATATACAATTAATTAAATTTTTGAAATTTATGTATACAATATAATATAATTTATTTTTATATAAAATATAAAAATAAAATATAATTAATAATTATTAGTATTTAAATTAAATGTGACTTAATTATTACGAGAAATTGGTTATGAATATAGCTAAAACACGTAACCTGAATGACTACGAATATTTATAATTAGGATGCAAAAAGCATGTGATGAAGCCCTCTATGCGAGTAAAAAAATTTATAGAATTTCTAATGAGTCGGAGAATCCTCTATTTTTTTAATTAGTTTTTGAAAAAAGTTAGATTTAAGTTTATTATCTATCGAATTTTATATAGTATTTGAATGATGGTTTGCAATCAATAGATTTATTATACTTTAATGCTCCATATAACCCCACACTGTGCAGCGGGTCAAGACGTATTAACCTGTTGATTAGATTAATCAATCTATTATTATAAATAAAAATTCAAATGTGAACAAAAGCCTTTTAGTATTGGTCGATGCCTATACCAAAATATTAAATTTGTTATTTTTTTAATATTATATTTTTTAAATTAACAAAATATTAAATTTATGAAAAAATAAAGAAGGAATTTTTAGTATTTTTTTTGTAACAGAATATTTTAGTTGATTAACGGAATAGTCCATTCAAAAGTAAAGGAGAGTCCAACTAATATATTAAAACCAAATATGAAGGATTTTATAATGTATTTCAAAAAATAAAAAGGAACAACTAATATATTCAATCAAACCTCAAAAGTATATTAATAATATACCCTAAAAGATTTCATATGTTAACTTTAATGGAGGAATTGACTATGAATATTGCCAAAACACGTAACATGTATGACTATGAATATTGATAATTAAGATGCAAAATGCATGTTTTGATTTTTGAATGATAGCATTTTTTTATTTACTTTTTAAATAATTTATGATTCAAAAAATAGAAGTTTAGGGATCGAGAAAAAAAAATTATAATTTAAGATTCAAGGTTGTGACTAACATAAAAAAAAATTTGAAGTTTAGAGTTGAGGACCTTTGTTCCAGCGATAAAAAAGGAATTCCTCAAATTTTAAATTCGAGACTCTTGAAAAAAAAACAGTTTAAAGATCAAAGACAGAAAAAAAAATATATATATATAATTAAAGGAAGGATCAACTAATGTTTTAAAACAAAATTTGAGAGATTTTATTATATATTTTCAAAAATAGAGAGACCAACTAGTATATTTAACTAAATTTTATAGGTGTATTAGTAATATACCATAAAAGATTTCATATGCTAACTTTAATGGAGGAATTGACTATGAATATTGCCAAGACACGTAACCTGTATGACTATGAATATTGATAATTAAGATGCAAAATGCATGTTTTGATTTTTGAATGATAGCATTTTTTTATTTACTTTTTAAATAATTTATGATTCAAAAAATAGAAATTTAGGGATCGAGGAAAAAAAAATTATAATTTAAGATTCAAGGTTGTGACTAACATAAAAGAAAATTGAAGTTTAGAGTTCAGGACATTTGTTCCAGCGATAAAAGAAGAGATAAATTTTAAATTCGAGACTCTTGAAAAAAAAAAAAAGGTTTAGAGGCCATAGACAAAATATATATATATATATATTAAAGAATATATACACGGTGTGGCTAAATGGGGTCCACATTGCAATTAACAACGGCTAGATATATGTTGTTAGCAATGAACTATTGTGTGGGCCAATGGGACTTTCTATAGAAAATTTTTCATAAATACGGAAAAAAAGAAAAATAATTATAATTTTACTTCTTTTTTCAATTTTATCAGAAAAATATTTTTTATAATTACATCAGCACATCTTGTATATCTTGGATATATTTCAGTGATGCCTTCATCCTAAAACGATGGTGAACAAAAGTTATAAAATCCGGTATACTTTGAACATATTTTGGATATATCTTGGAAATACATTTAGCCTGAACAAAGACTATAAAAGTCCGATATACCTTGAGCATACCTTGGATATATTTTAGGGATACATTTGGCTCAAAACAGTTGTGAACAAAGACTATAAAGTTCAGTATATATTGAGTATATCTTGGAAAATACCTTCCGTATATAGACAACAGTCTATAAAGTCTAATATACCTTAGTCATACCAATGGTATATCTCTGAGATACCTTCGGTCTAAAACAGTTGTAAACAAAAACTATAAAGTCCGGTATACTTTGGACATACTTTGGATATATATTGGGAATATTTTCGGCATATGGACAACAATCTATGAAGTTCGGTATACCTTGGGTATATTTCCGGGATACCTTCGGCCTAAAATAGTTATGAACAAAAACTGTAAAGTCCGGTATACATTGGACATACATTGAGTATATTTTTGAAGAATAAAATATAATTGATGATTAATAAACAAATGCATACATTTTATTAGATCCACCAATCTTCAATAAATATTTAAACCAAATTATATAGCTTCGATTTTTCCCATTTATTGTACGTAAAGTCCTTATTCATCTTCTTTTTGGTATCTAAATCGCATATTTAAAAACTAAGGTGCTACATTTCTTCAGCTCTTGTTGCGGTGAGTTCAACTTCAACGCGTAGAATCATAAAATCTTATTTTTACTTATTCTTCTTTATTTTTTTCGTGTTCTTCATCTTAGTTGATCTTCGCAAATGAAATGAGAAAAAAAAAGATAAGAAAGAAAATATTTTCGATACAAATGAAATTTTACAAAAATATAAGAAATTTGAAATTTAGGTAAATGGTGAAATTTCATCCTTTCTATACACCTCCCATTCTGGTTGATATATAGGCCATTGGGTCTTCATCAACCTCCATTTTGTTATGTCTTTGTCAATTTTTGTTTTTGGTATCTAAATCGCAAATTCAAAACCAAGGTGCTAAGTTTTTTCAGCCCTTGTTGCAGCGAGTTCAACTCTAACGCGATATTGCCGGCATCATATGAGCTTTTTCACAAGTGGGAGTTCTTAGTCCTTGGTTCTTTCCAAAGAAAGATTTGGTATATCATTTTTATGTTTTAATTTGGACAAATTGGAAAGAATGTAATGAAATAGTTTTAAGGAAAAAAGCTATAAAAGTAGAAAATCTTTTCTTTCTCATTGGGTATAAATATGAAGAATGGCTTCGGGTTGTTGGTAATAAAGATATCCTAAATAATCAAGACTTTATTCTGGCTGTTGACGCTATCAAGCACCATAGATCCAGATTGCCCACTTTTGGTTAGATTGCTCCTCCTTCAAGCTTTTATTAAATGGAACATAGATAGTTCTTAGGGATTCTTCAGGTTATATTCTTGTTGTATTCTCCTTGCCATGTGGTGTCATGGACTCCAACACTGGTAAAATAGTGGCCATCATATATGTCTTACAAATCATTATAGATCATGATTCTTCTCTTTTTCCATGCATTATTGTTGAATCAAACTCAACCAATGCAATTTCTTACCTCTCAAATGAGGAACATTCTAAATTATGGTCCTGACACAAAGAATTATATTTGATTGAAACCTGACAGCAAAGGCTATTGATGATTCATTTTGTGCATACAAGAAGGGAGAATAACTTCATAGTTGATTCTTTAGTCAAGCAAGGAGTTTAAAGAACTGATAATTTTATTGCATAGTTATAATTGTCTGCTCTTCTCTTTAGTTTTGTTTCTCTTTTTCCGTTCATCTCGACTCCATTGACATGAGGCATGTTCATGTTTATATAGTTGATGTATTAGTTTTAAATGATGTTTTTTCATCATCGTCAACTCCTGGCTCTTGGTAATTTTTCCTTTTTTTATAAAATTTGGTTTATATAAAAAAAAAAAAAAAACTGAATGCCGGTCAGCTCCTACCTTGTGGAAGGCAATAAGAATTTTGCTAGCATTGACAAAAAGATTTTTCACCAGATCATCGCGTGGTGGGCTGCATTTCTTCCTAATTAGAATGCGCAATTGTCAATCATAAAGTTGTAGTTGTGGTTGAAAGCTTGAAGCTTTGAATCATGGGATGATTAATGGGTGAAAATCATCTTTGGGTCTTGGTCATTTAAGCTCTAATTGTGTTCTTTTTAAATTAATCTCCTAATAATTCACTTAAAAATATTAAAATAATCTTTAAATCAAATCAATATTGTTACTAACCTATATCAATCATTGAATGAGTATATATATATATATATATATATATATATAGCAAACTGAGTAACCATATAAATTCTACTATTTAATACTCACACAAATATTAAAACATTCCAATCAATTATATTAATATAATACAAAATCCTAAATGCTCTAATTATCTTCTTATTTTTTATTTATTATATTCTTATCACAAACACACATACCTACAACTTCATAAATTTCAAATCAACATATATAACCAAGTGGCGGGTTATAATTCGATTGAGGATATGCGAATCAGCTTTGAGTTTGAGGAGTTGGATAACCATCAGGCTGTCCATGGTGTTGCTTGTGGTGGGTCTCCAACAGAGGGAGGAGCTGGCTAATCAATGCGCGACATCTGCTGAGCCTGAGGATGTGGGTAACCGGAGGGCTGTTCATCTGTCGCTTGTGAGGGGTATCCAACAGAGGGAGGAACTGGCTGATCAATGCGCGACATCTGCTGAACCGGGGGTGCTTGTCTGTCCATTTCAATCTTGTGTTGTGTCTGTAAATTTCAAGGTTAGAATAAAATGAATGTAATATTTTTATTAAAAGCAAGTAATATTATCATTTCAAGCACTTTGGTAGATCATCATCACGAGTACCTGCATACAGGCACTAATCCTGCACACGGAAACATTAAAAAAATCAGTAAGTCACAAGCCACTTTTTTCAAGTATATACATTTAGTACCAGTAGTAAGAATAGGAGAAGTGCTTACGTGCAATAAGTCACCACACTAGCCAAACATGAAATTATTGAACACTGATCATCAAAACCCAAAAGCTTTGCCCCAATGGAGCATATGCACTCGCTATATTGGAGACAAGATATGAAGCACTAAAGATGAAGCAAAATCCTTAGCCAATCTCAAAACAATAGCAATATAAGGGCTTTTTCCCAAAAAGGGTTCTTGCACAAAATATTTTCCGGGTAAAAAAAATTTTCTCATTTTAGAGTTTAAAGGTCAAAAAGTAATCATTAGATCATTGTCAGCTTAATGAAAATGCGGACAGTTTGTGTCCGCTTAATTAAGACGCGGACAGAACCGTCCGCTTTTTCAACAGCTCTTTGTCTTATTTCTGTATTGAGTTTGGAAAAAAAAAACAGCGGGTTGTCTGCTTATTGAATCAGCAGACAATTAGAGTCCGCTTTTTGAAAAGAATATAGCTTTTCTCCTATTTAGCTCATCAAAATTTATCATAATATGAAAAATACTTTTAAAAATACTCGATTTATAAATTTTTCACCCCAAAATAAGAAATGTTTTATAAAAAAAAACCCTAAAACGGGAAAAAGCCCTAAATATAATATCACAAGAAAATGAGAGAGTGCATGTGTACCATTAAGCACTCGTCACAACATGTCGTCCGAATTTTGAATTCTTCCTGTAATTTAGTGCGGGTAAAGGCCACAGATTCTCCAAAGCAGCAGAGCACCTCGGACCACAAAGACATAGCCGTTAGCAACAACAAAAACAATCTCCATTGGGAGAAATTATTATTCACAGAATAAGTCAATTTCATTTAATTATTTTTTTAATATTGTTTAATGTGAAAAGAATATGCTTAATGGATTACGTGATAGTTTACCTAATAATTTTTTCTCTACTAATGACACTTCTAGTCACAGGAATTATGAAAACTATAAAGCCAATTATATAATTATCTTCCATCAACTAATATTATTTTCCAAATCAGGTGCTGAGTGGACAAAGTCAAAAGGACCACTGACAGTCCGTTGGTTCTACTCTTTTTTTTTTTTTTTAATGCAGAGACAGCCCTTCCTCTTTTGTAGAAAGTAGTTAATTTTTAATGCCTTAGCCGAAATAATTTTTATATTTATAGAAATATATATTTTCTATGTACAATAAAATTTTCCATAAAATATGTGCATAATTTAAAATTTTATAAAAAATTATCTGGGATAAAATTATGAAATATTTATGGACTAAATAATTAATAAAATTTCATTAAAATAATATATATTTAAAATTAAAATTTTAAAATTATTTTTTCATGAAATTTTATTATTATTTAAATTATTTTTCAAGAAATTTTATTCATAAATACACGAGTAACGAATTCATTATTTTCTTAATACAAGAAGGAAGGCTGTCCACTGTATAAATAGTCAACCTTTCAAAAATTGCAAAACATAAATTTTTTATAAAAAAAAAAAAAAGAAAAATAGGGAAAGTTGTCCGCTGATTGAACAAGAGGACAGAGGCAGCTCAGCACCCTAACTTCGAAAATAATTTCAAAAACACTCCAAAATGGGATTTTTAAAATTTTTTACATCAAAATGGAAAATAG
The DNA here is from genome assembly GCA_949630135.1 of Balakata baccata. Classification (NCBI taxonomy): domain Eukaryota; kingdom Viridiplantae; phylum Streptophyta; class Magnoliopsida; order Malpighiales; family Euphorbiaceae; genus Balakata; species Balakata baccata. Next base: position 31,803 of record CATIWF010131023.1, read on the forward strand.
TTTATTTCTAAAAAAGAAAAAAGCCCTAGGATTGTCAACCAGGGCCAATCCCATACTTTCATCCTGAATTCAAATATTAGGAGAGGTGAAATAAAAAATTAAGAGAGGCTGAATTAGAAGAAATAAAAATTTCAAAATCTAAATTTAACATTTTTTTTTTAAATTTAGGGATGGTGGTGGCCCCATATATCACTCCCTAGGTCTGCCACTGCCTACATAATAGATGGAAGTTGTTCAGTTCCATTTGGCACAAATACTACATTTTACTTTACAATGTAAAATTCAGATGCAAAAAGTTTGAAAAATTATTAAGTAGATTTAGTGTACCATATTATATAAAAATTAATTTAATTATATAGTAAAATGTATTTAATCGTTTTATTTACATTAATTGATGTGAATTAGTTTACAGACAATATAACCGGAAAAAAAACGTCACCATAACCATGATTATAAATAAACTGATACCTCCGTGGCAAGGCAAAATCTCGGGCACCGGTATTCACCACATCTGCCACTACATGGCATATATCCAGCACAGCACTCGTAGCTGTAACAAACAACAGGACAGTTTATCTATAAATTAAGGATGTTACCAAAAGATAAGTATATGAATTGAAGATATCAAATACGTACCTTGACATGTCATTGGAAAGAGCTCGTTTGCGGAGCATGTACGAAGCACATGGCGCACTTCAATATTGGAATGAAAAAGAATCAAAGTGCATTCAGATAATTACCAGCAATTCCAATTCAACAGATCAAATTTAACAATATAATGATACATCATTTGACAAGCAATTGCATAAATAAGATCGGACATTCATCAATATCTTACAAGATTACAACTTTCATGTAATTATCTAGTTGATATATTAAAATATTAATAAATAAATAAATAAAGGTCCCAGAAAAAGCACCATCACATCAGAATCTATTTAACATTTTCTAATTAATTATTGCAAAAAAATTTAAATTTACTAACGGCACTAATTATAAATTTTTTTATAAAAAAACTTGGGTGAAACTGATGTAGGTTCTTTATTATTATTTTTTTTATAACTTTTACCAAATAAATTTATGGGTGAGCATTTGGTCCCGTGGTAAATGCACTCGTTCATTCCCTTAGATCAAGGATTTGAATTGAATCCTTCCTCTACCAAAGTCTCTTAACATTGTAGCTCTCTCTTTGGTAAAACTAACTATTACTTTTTAATTGATAATATAATTGTAACTGATAATATATAACTGAAAATATAATAGATAATAATCTAGTTGATTCAATTAAAAATGTTTGCTAAAATTAATTGAAAAAATGAATGAAAAATATAAAATAACATAAAAGGATATGTTTATATCAATCAAAATATTATATAAAATATATTTAAATACATAATATAAATGCATCGGTAGAGCAAAAACATTGCAGAGAAGGTGGAGACAAGTGGGAAGAAGAAGTTAGCGAGAAAGCTAGTAGGTGATTTTGAGAAAGTGGCGATTTTGATAAGAAAATTCATAGATCTATTTCAATAAATATGATTTTCAAAGCGGCATCGTTTTGGTTTTTATATTCATATGACAATTTTTTTTATATCAGTTTCAATTTATTTTCCATTTCGTTATTTTATATTTTTAATATTTTTTCATGTCATTATTATATAGGCTTGAAGGAAGTTTTAATTTACCTGAGGTAAGATAAGTTACAAAACACAACTACATATAATTATACTCAAATTTTTAAAGAATTGCCTATAATTATGATAAAAAATAAAGTTCATGATTTTTTTTTATATAATTTAGACTATAATAAACATATTCACCTTTATCATCTAATATTTCATATATATATATCAAATACTTTAGTAATTATATTATATATAATTTAATAATTATTATAATATGTCTTTGATAAAAAGAATACGGATATAAATAAAAAAATAATAGTTTTTTGAATACTACATTTATAAATTTTTCTCTTTTGATATTATAATCTATTTTTTTTTTCCTAAATATACTATTTTGCTAAACATAAATGATTGATCAAACTATATTATTTTCGTATCCATGTTATCAAACGGAGGTTATTCACAAAATGTGAAAAAGAGATGAATAATCATCCGCCTCCTCATTCTTTCTTCTCTGACATCCTTTGTGTATACCGGTGTTCCTAACCATCCACTCATTTATATTTAATTACCTGTTAACATTACGGTGATACCTCTAAAAAATACATATAAAAGATGGTAAAAATTCAATAAAGTTAGATCTTTTGTTTTGAGCTCGGTTGCTTTATGTTAAAAAAACAAAAGTCTCTTCACATTTTTTAAGATTTTTACATGACAGCCAGATTTACATAACAAGTCAAATCAAAAAGCACTCACCACCAAAAGGCAAAGCAGCAATCTGCACCTCGTATATATCCAAAAATCAGACAAATTAATCAAATATAACGATATGAACAAACACTACAGAAAACCAAATTAAAATTCTCACATTGGGGGTCAGCTTGAATGGTTCCCATGAGATCAGTTTGCCAGGGATTTGAATTTTTCTTGAAGGTCATCATCTTGCTCTGATGCGCTCGAGAAGCCATGGTGACCTCTACCAAGAAGCAGAAAATCTTGATTGTGTTGAAAAATGGAAGCGCAGAAATTGAAGTATATAGTAAGAAAAGAGACTTATTGAGACATAGTGTTTCCCAAGTGAAGACGACGACTTCACAGAAGACCCTTAACAGTTAACCCCAGTACGAGTATTTATTAATATTAATATCTATAGTGCAGACCAATGAAAGTTAAAGGCGTGTACGTTCTTCCAAAATTTTAAAGCAAAAAAGGCAATAATTTGAGACAATGATTAAGGAGGAGGGACCCTTTTATTGGTCTATCAATGTGACAGCAAAGGGGTGCATTTGAAATTCTTTTGAAAAATATAGGATGGTATTAATATATTTACTCATTCTGGGGAATATAAGGGAAAATATGCTAAGGCTGCTTGATTTATTTTGACTTGTATAATTATACCAATGATTAGGGTTTTT
>CATIWF010131063.1:0-11978 GCA_949630135.1 Balakata baccata
AAAAGATCTCAAACTGGCCATTGATTTTGATGTTGCAATTCTTAACAAGTATAATGATTTATTAGATGAAACTCTTCATAAGGTGCCTCCTAATTGGTGGAGCAATGTGATGTATAAGGGTTTGGTTCAGAAGGACAATGGGTTCTGGGAGCCCAATGACTACTTTCCTGATCCTCCTGCCGCAGTTCCTACTCAAAATGGAACTATAAGCCCTTGAGAAATTAATAAGATTATGGTAATTAAAGAATAAAGTCCTCCACAGGTTTGTTGTAAAAAGCTATTGCATTCAAACCTACTAAAAACATCCTTAAAAGAGTAAAAAGTTTTAACTGCAACTAAGATTCGAATAGAATTAGTTTCAGAAAACGAAATTGATGAGTTTTCTTGTATCATATCTGTAAAAAAAAAAAAAAGAAAAGAAAAGAACAAAGTCCTCTGCTCTTAAACAGAGGTCTCATCCATGTGTTTGCTTGTGTCATATCTGTACCATGTAACTTATTATATATGTTTCTAATGAAGATGATATTGCCTGATTTATCCAATTACCAATCAATAATTTCTTCTAATTAGTTCTCCATTTTAATTATTTCTTTGATGATAAAATTACACGCAGATTTATCTCTCAGATAAGATGAAATACAATACCAATTACCAAGTATATCAATTATATAAGAAAAAGGATTGAAATTCCTTTAAGTTGAGTTGAACATCTCTGCCAATTACCAATTGTATAACAATCATTTTAGCATACAGTCAGTGGGCATTACACACTGCTTCAATTAAATGCAAAAAGTTGGGAACACATTTAATAAGCCCAACAGTAGTTTAAAAAAAAAACAAATTAAATAATTTTGAATCAATATTTCAACATGGCCTTGCTCGAATAATATTTAATTAAGGCCAAATGATTTTTGATACTGCTGGGTTGACCAAACATATGCGATGTTTATTTTCGAGGTGCTGTCAGTAGGTCTGTTCATGGGTTAAATTGAATAATTATTTGTCATAAATCTAACCCAATCGATTAAGATAATAAGTGTGATTATTTGTTAAAAACCAACCCAATCCAATAGATCAAAAATAGCCGGATTGGATTGGATTCTAATTTGGATTGGTTATTGCTTAGTTATTTGATATTTGATTGAAACCCTCCTCCACCTGGTTTCTTCAACTTCTTAGATAATTTTATTAGTTATATATATATATATATATATATATATATCATTTGCTTTATTTTTTAAAATAAAACTTCTTACGTTGTTATTAGACGGTTTTTTTTTTTTTTGGAATAAATTCTCTTAGACATATTTTTATAACTCTAGAGTGATGTGATTTTTTTTCCCACATGTTATACTTTAATATTTAAAATATATTTTGAGATTACCATATTAATTATCATTTGTAAGAATATATTTTATTAGTTTTTTTATTTAGCTACACATTTATATATATATATACTGAATATTGACTTTTTTATTCGGAATTTTTCAATTATACAAACTATTATAATATTTTTGAAAATTAAAATTTTATTAGTTACAATTAATAATTTCTTATGATTTCATTAATTTTTTTAATATATATACATAAAAGAGCTTTCTTCAAATTTGGAATTTAATAACCGGTAATTAATATTAGAATTGTAAAATGAAAAATATTACTTGTTTTAACTATTTTTGTACCAATTCTGACTCGTATGCATTCAAATATTTCTACTTTATTAACTATTAATTTATTTGCATTGCTCAATAATTTACATTAAAATACTAATATTTTAATGCAACTGAGATAAATTGGCATAAAATAAATTAATACGAGTAGCATTATTGCTGTAATAAATAGAAGAATATAAGCATGAATCTTATCTAATATTAAAGATGTTTGAAACTTTTAAAAATTTACTCTTAGATATACCTACATTAATTAATTTTCACCTATATATATATAAATAATATATGATCATTAAACAAAGACTGATTGGCTAATGGTCACAAGAAACAATATATATATATATATATATATATATGTGTGTGTGTGTGTGTGTGTGTGTGTTTATGGCAGGAGATCAGAGCAAAAGATCATATTAAATCCTTGAGCTCATATCCCATATAAGGTACTTAGTTAGCTATCAACTTGTTGGTTGTAACCCAACTCAATTATATTTATACCCAACCCAACCTCTTGCAACAATTTGAATAAATAAATTTTACCCAACCCAATTAAAATAATACTTTAAATTAGGAGTGTATACGGTACAGTCCAATTTATTGATTGCAAAATCTTTAGAACTGCATTGAAATATTGGAGATTTTTAAATATAAGCATTGTATTACCAAAAATAAATCTCCACATTGTATTATTTCAAAAATTTAGGACAGTTCGGTACAATTTTTCAGTTCTTTCGGTGCTAAATAATAGAGTATAATACAATAATAGTTTAGTACTTGAATAATATAATAGATATAAACATAAAAATCTTACTATAAAAGCAAAATTTTATAATTCTATACAATATTGATACCGTAATAAATTTCTTAAAAATGTTAATATTCAACAAACATAAATAGCAACTCATCCTCGATAATTATTCTAACTAAAGATTTTCTACCAATTTATTAATTAAATATAAAGTATCTTTTAAAATTTTATGTTTAGAAGTTTTAAATTTTTATAAGAAATATATTAAACTAGTTGATAATAAAAAAAAAAGTATATTACTATCTAGAGGATTAAAAATGATATAATTTAATTTAAATGATTACAAAAGATATAACTAATATAATCAAGATAATAAGGAAAATCATATCAGTGGTTGAATACATGATTAATGTAAATATATATACTTGAAGATTTATATGATGAAAAAAAATGATATCAGTGGCTACTGAAATTTATATAATAAGTGTATTATGGATCTATATAAATTATTTATTAATAAAATTTAGATCAATATATAAGTTTAATGTAAAATAATTATCTTAGTAAAAAAAAATATAACACACTAGTGAATTAATATAATTAAGGAAAATGATATCGATGGTTGCTAAAATTATATGATAAATGTGTCACATATCAGTATATTATTTATAAATAAAATTTAGATTAGTATATAATTTTAAAATAATATAATTGTTTTCATAATAACATAATATAATATATCCGAGAATTAATATAATTAATAAAAAAGATATTATTGATTGCTAAAATTTATATGATAAATGTGCCACAACCCGTTTATATTAGTTATTAATAAAAGGAAATTTTATAGAAATACCAAAAATTGGTATTTATTTACATTTTTACCAATGCTCAAAGGTTTTTTTTTTCAATTTTACTAAAAACAACTTTATAAAATTACAACAATATATAAATCTCAAAATCACCGCAAAATATGTCAAAACGGTATATCTTCGGCATACTTTTGACATATCTTAGGGATATTTTGGTTTAATTTTTACAAAAAATAACAAATGAATAAGTACAAAAACAACTAAATTATTAAAGAAGAAGAAGAAAAATGATAGAATTCCATCAAAATTCAAAATATCACAAAAATCTCAAACAAATAGTTTGATATACCTTCATAATATATTGAGGATATGTTAGGTATACCTTTGGAATATTTTTGGTATATCTTGGAAATTCTCAAGAAATTCCCTCGGAGGAATTCTCAATGAATTCCATTGGGAATTCCATGGAAATATTTCGGGGATACTTTGAAAATTCCTTGAAAATTTCTTAGAAAGAATTCTTTGGGAATACCTTAAGTATATTTTGGAGATACTTCAATATACCTTTATACCTTTAGAAATTCTATGAGAATATCTCCAGTATACCTTGAAGATATTTTAGTAATTTTCACAAAAAAAAATAGAGAACAAAAAAGAAATCAATAACAACATAACAAAACTCAAAAAAAGTAAATAAATAAACTCAATTTCAAAGTTTCTTTTAGAGCAACCTGATAAACTCATCGAACATAGAGCGTAAGCCAAGTCCTAAAAATAACTGCAGCATCATCATGAACTTTAGTAATGGTTTTTTTCTTCTTCAAAGAAGTAAAAGGGAAGACAACGAGATTGGAAACAAGATCATTGTTGAATTTGTAGGAGATAGATTTGAAACGAGATCGGACGAAAAACTGAAAAGTCTATGATAATGAATCTCGTAGAAGATGAAAAAAATGAATAGTTCGGTAAAAATGAAAAATTTTAGTACCGATGAAAATAAGAAAAACTGTAGGTAATAATAATAATAATAATAATAATAATAATAATAATAATAATAATAATAATAATAATAATAATAACATTTAAACTTTAGTAAAGGATGAAATTTCCTCTTACTAAAATTTAGATTAGTATATAATTTAATGTAATTTAATTATATTGGTAGAAAATAATATAAATATATATAGTAAGCTAATAATATAGTAATATTTGAAATTTAGATTATCAAGTATATAAACTTATAAGCATAAGTATATAATTATAAGTATGCAATTTTACGATTATTTAATTTTAATATATATATATATATATTTATGATAAAGTATATAAATATATAAGGTTATTAAGTATATCCATTAAATATATATTTTATTTATTAATATAATTTAAATTATTATATAAGTTTAATATAATACAATTAGTGATAAGAAATTATTGGAAAAAAAAAACAAAAACTAGCAATATATTATAAATATTTTTGTATTTCTAGCAAATAAAGTTTTTCGATTTGATGGTAAACTTAGTTTAAACTCTTATTGGAATTATGAATTCAATTGTTTATACTATCATCATAAAATTTTCAATTATTTAAAGTCATTGCCATTATAAATTTTATATTAATTTTATTAAATAATTAATAAATTTTATTATTATTGAATTAAATTGTATATAATTATAAATTTAAGTTATATTATATTTGTATAATAATACTATAAAAGTTATATGTTATTTTATGTATAATTTATTTAATTCTTATTAGTTATTATGTACACTAAATTTTAAATATTTAGATATCGGTTCTTTCGGTTTCATAACAGTTTAATACAATTTAATACAGTTCTCAGTTCATATATCACTAAAATACCATATTCATAAAAATTAAAGTCAACGATTTAGTTCAGTTTTAGTAAAAAAGTCAATAATACAGTTTAGTTCCGGATCTTTTTTCATAGTTTTTTAATGCAATTTGAGAAGAGTTAGAATCTGTATACACCCCTACTTTAAACCAAAATATTGGATTGAAATGAATTGGGTCGGTTGATTGGATTGGATAATTACATATTTTTAACAGCCCTAGCTGTAAGGAGATTTGTGGATAAATATGCAAGTTAAAGGAAGATTTCAGCAGAAATGTAGTACGTCACAGCCTGGGTGCAGCATTTGCAATTTTTTGAACTCAATGGACATAACAAGTTCTGTGGTGCATCCGGTATTAATTACATTGGGTATTTTATGACCATTGGATTATTAACTTTTAATCTCAATCATTCATTATCAACGAATGAAATTAAAAGTTTATAATCCAATAATTTTAAGGCATCCGGTGTAAATTACATTGGGTGCACCATAGAATTACTCTTTACCTAATTCTTTATAATTTCAAATGGTTATATATCCAGTGACTGCCTGTATTTATGCTAGTCCCGCATTAGAAACAAAGAATTTGAGTAATAATTGGATTAATTACATTCATGGTCACTGAACTTTGTATTATTTGTATTTAAATTACAATTATTTATTTTGTAATACTAAAATTATTGAATTTTATAAATTATTACAGAAAAATTATTATCAACCAGTTTTGATAAATTATCAACCGGAAAGCTAACATGGCAGCCAGATTTTGCCATGTAACTTGACACACAAGACTTAGTGGTACATCAAATGTCAGATAGACACCACATTATATTTTCGAATGAATTAAAAATCAAAACGATTAATTAAAAAATAGCATCTGACGTGACGCCTATCTAGCATCTAAAGTGTCATTACGTTACACGTGTCAAGTGATATAGCAAAAATTGACTGTCGTATCGTTCCTATATCAGTTTTTCAGTTGATAATTCGTCAAAATTGATCGGTGATGATTTTTCTATAATAATTCATGAAATTCAATAATTTAATTATTACAAAACAAAATTTTGTAATTTAAATGCAAGTAGTACAAAATTTAGTGACCATGAGTATAATTAATCCAAAATAATTTGATAAATGGGCTGATCTCCAGTGATTTTGACGACGGTGCGGAGATGCACATTGACACCTAAAATTCACCTAATACAAAGGCCGTCCTTCTTATACTCATAATTTTCCCACCACATTTCCTATTAAAAAAAAAAGGCTACCAATACCAATACTTTATTCGTCACTTTTCATCTTACACTTTATAATATAAGAAAAAAATGATGCACATCACTTCTATATTAATTTTTATAATCAAAGTTAGTGCTTTATATATATATATATATATATATTTTTTTTTTTTTTTTACATTGAAAATGTAGGGTGAGAAGTGCAAAACTAGTGTTGTGTTGAAAACCTTCCTCGAGCAAGGTTAGCAAATGTACAAGGTATGGAGAAATCAGAGCCGCATGAACAACAACATACTTCCTTGGTTATTTTCAAAGCTCAACAAAGAAAACCATGGTAATTGGTGTTTTTATATGAAAACCTTGTCGGGGGCTCCCAAGATGCGTGGGAAAGTGTTTGATATTAAGAAATTATTTGGTATATTAAATTTTGGAATAGGAATGAGATTCTTATTCCAATTTTGAGTTTGGTACTTTATTTTTTATATTACTCAATATTATAGTATTTTTATTTTCTAATATTTTATGATATTTAGAATTCATTTCCTATTTTTTTGATAAACATTTAATTATATTCTAATAATACATCCAGACCTATTTTTGTCAATAAACAATTTAATAGTTGTAAATATATAACTATTAAAAAAAGAGTGATTATGGAAATTAATTAAATTTTGAATTCTATTGCCATTATTTTTGGAATTACACCAAATTAAAAAATATGATTCTAATTCTAATTACATGACATACCTAAGAGAAATATTGGAATTCCAAACCACACCAATTTAAGAATAGCATTTTATTCTTTATTCTTTTTATATACCCCAGAAAACGGAATTCTGTTCTAGATTGGTAGTGTGGGATTGCAATATTTCTCTTTTATTTGTTCATGTAATAGCAAGTAGAATCCTATCTTTATATTCTGTCCTATTTTACGGAGGGTATTTTAGGAAATATAAAATATATATTTTTTAAAAATACAGTAAAAATTCTAATCGATAAATTTGAGATATTATAAGTTTTTATATAGAAAATAAAATCTTAATATCAAATATTTTATCTACAAAATTTAAATTTGAAATGAAAATTTCATTATTTCTATTATAGGATGAGGTATACCAAACACGCTGTAGAAGACTCTGTAACGGCAGTCTCTTCTACTCTAGAAGGTTAATTTAATTTTCGAAATTAAGAGTTTATCCTTTTTTAAAAAGATAATGTCAAATAATCAAATCATTTTAGTAAGTCTTAAAATGAAAATAATCTTAAGCCAAGTGGAGAATTGCATATTCCATTCTAGAAGGTTAATTAATCGCTAAAGTGAGGAGATTGTTTGTGCTTTCAATTTTTAATTTCATCTTTTTTTTTTTTAGTGAAAACCATATGTTTCCTTGATCTATATGTCAATGGATTGAGACTAATTTTGTTTGTACTGGATAGAATCCTGAAATGTAACAAAACACTCCCACGAGTGTTTTAATATAATTTCATTCCCATATCTCGAACTCAAAACCTCTTATTAAACTGAAATAGTTTCGTGTCAATTCATCTACACTTTATTGGGTAATTTTTAATTTCATTTTCATGCTTGCATAGACTAAAAGCATGATCATCTTGCAAATTGAATTGCAAAAGGTGATGTGACAATAAATGCAAATTTGCATAAATAATTAGAAAGTTTTCAATATTGCAAGCTTGCAAAATATGAAAATGGAGAGATAATTTCAAAAGAATTGAAAATTCTAATGGTTCCATTTATATTATTTTATAATAAAATTGATATTATTTTAATAATTAATAGTAATTGATATGTAAATAATTAATGCAATAAAATTAAAATAATATTAAAACAATTATTAAAAATTAATATAAATATAAATATTTTTAAAATAATTAATATATAGTTAATAATATTTCATTCTAAAATATAATTATATATTTTAATTAAAATAATTATAATTAATAATAAAATTTAATTTATTTAATAATTGAAAGAAAATAATATTTTAATTATTAATATTAAATATAATATATTAAAAAATTAATTGAATTTTGTAAATTAAAATTTATATTAGTTATAAAAATAAAATATATTTAAAAGTGCATATGAAATTTTATTAATGGCTGAAGTACAAATGAAATGGTAATGATGTTATAAGCTTTAATACTGCTGTTGACAGAGTTTGCACTTTAAATTCCATTTAACACAGTCTTCATTTTTACTCTTTGTTTTTTTTTTCCGGTGACGTGTGAAGAGGTTGAAAGAATTTCCTGAAAGCAAACCGCATCGGCAATTCTGACAGTAACATTCAGGAATCGGCCTCTAAGTGACTATATATAATTATATATAAAGTCAATCAAGATCAATAATGATTAATTTTTTAAATTATTTTATTAAAAATATATTTTGAATTTTCTTATAAATTATTTATGATAAAAGAATTCAAATGGAATTTAATTAAACCGAAAAATAATGTTTTACTACTCATCAATTCGATCGGTTAACATTTTGTTAATATTGAAAATAAAAGGGTAATTTGTATGAAAAACTTTGTACTTTCACTTATGTCAAAATAGTTATATTTTTTATTTTTTAACTTTTAAATATACATATTTTTAATTGTTAGGAAAACACACAATAAAAAAATTGTTAATTTAATATTCAAAATAAGAGAAATAGATACAGTTTTTTTAAAATAAATTTGCCTCATACACTGGCGTTTAGGATAACCGGCGTTTGTCTCCCAGAATACAACAGATTTCAAGTAGTTGTTAAACACATAATAACTACATGAGAAATTAAAAAAATTAAGCTTATTCAGGACCATGAGATTTTGGGCCGATATTCCTGTGCGCAGGTCGTGCATTAGTCTATCTCGGACTATGGATTTACACTTCCTGTGTTGCACCCCTGTGCCTGAGTGAACGAAAGAGAGCCTTTAATTCTACTTTTCTTACCTATGTAAGAATATATCTTAATATATAAACACAAGTTCAATTTTAATTTTTAGTGACATGGAACAAACTCCCACATTCACTTTTCATTTTTAATCTCCTTATTAAGGAGTTTATTTTGAATTTCAATTTCTATTCACACATTCTCCATTTTGAACATATAAATATATTAATTCATAGTTCTCATATAAAGGAACATATCTAGATTTTTTCTGCTTTGAAACTATACACTCCAGTGGTTAGTTCTCTCAAATCTATGAAGACCTAATTCATTTGGAGTTATGGACCAGTTCTGTATGGAACTATATTTTTTTTAACCAACTATCACATAATTTAAAGAAAACTAAATGTCACATATATATATTAATACATATTAGCAATGATATTTTTAATTTTATATCAAATATAGTATCAGGAGAAATTTAATTTAGTTTGATAATACGTAACACTCGGAACCAAAATTCAATTTCTCCTCATACTATATTTGATATAAAATTAAAAATATATGTATTTAAAAGTTAAAAAATAAAAAATAAGATTATCTTGACACAAAAATAAAATATATAATTTTTTTATGTAATTTGGCCCAAAATAAAAATAATGGAGAATGCAATTTTCGTTAAGATTAAGAGATTGTCTTTTTCTTGTATTGAAATTAGAAAAAAAATAATAATTAAAAAAAATTGTCCTTTTGTTGGTGGAATGATCTCACAAGGCAAGAAATTAAGAAAGCATACAATTAACGGGCGGCTTGCATGATCACAGCACAATATGATCTTATCATTTACATTTATAAATTGAAGCAGCCATGGTTACACTCAGTCTTACTATTACCATTTGACACAGTCGTCTGTGTACTTGTAAAAACTAATATTTACCGTTAACATCATAATACTTTGTTGACATGGTCTAAGTACTTTGTGCACTGCACAATATGATCTTATCAGAGCGCTCACCTTGTTATGTCTATGCGGACTTAGCATATATATGACTAGTTATGAGCAAATATATTTATATATACATAAATTTAGAATTTTCTAATGTCTCACACTATTTCAAAAACAAAGAAATGATCAGATCTACTTTAAAAAAGAGAGAATACTGGTGGTGGGTGAGTAAATCGGAGACAAAGGGAAATAAGAGAGCGATTTGAGAGAGAAGATAAAATATTGAGAATGTGGTGTGGGTCTGTATTGTGAGAAGAGTGTATATTTTGAAAAGAACAGTGAAAAGGTAGGTGGAAATCAATTTACACAGATTGAAGAATTGAATTTTTTATTTCACGGGAGCTGCATTTTGATTTCACTTCTCACAGAAAAGCTGAAATTCTCTAGTGTAGTAGACAGATGTAGGCTAGTTTAACTGGCGCAATATGTCACTTTAATTTGAGCACCACAGGCTCTGACCTCTTTTTCCACCCTAAATTTGGAACTTGGTAAATAAATCACCATAAACACTGAAATAGTTTATTAAAATACCATAAACTAAGAAATACCCCAATAATTCTAATACCAACTTGGTTTTCTACCTTGCCACTTGGTGCATAGATAAAATATGTGTAATTATTCAGGATTCAACATACGCATTTGGCATAGTTGCTCAAAAATTTTCAACTCATACATTGGCGCTATGAGTTAGTATGGAATTATTTAAGGTCATATTTGGTTCTTATAATAGTTATGGAATAGAATAATTATTTTATGTATATTCAATGATTTGGTTCAAATTTTAAATAGAGCGTACTAATTCCATAGAATTGTTATTCTTTAATTTTGTGAAATACACATTTTATAATAAATTAAAAATTAATTATTCCTCATCTCATGGAATAGCATAGTTTACCATTATTCCACTTCCTACTACCACTGCCTCCACCACCATTCACCCGTCACCGCTACCGCCACTATCACCTTCACCAGCACTTCCACCACCCACCAAGCACCACCAACATGACCACCTATACATTACCACTAATCATCACCCACACAACTACTATCACTACTACTACTATATCTATATATTAATATAATACTATATTTAACAATAATTTTTGTATAGGAACATGAAGCAAAGCATGGAATAACAATTATTTAGGTATAGTTATTCTATTTATTAGAAATTTATATTTTATTTCATACCTATTTCATTCCATAAACCAAGCATGACCTAAGTGTAACAACCTTAGTATTGAACTTTAGGTAATTAAAGCCTTCAACAATACAAAGAATTGTTAGGACAAGGGTGAAAACTGAAGATAGTAACATACAATCGCTTTGAATTTCAACAATTTCAAAAATTTGTGTAACATTCAACAATTTCGGATTAATTTTATCTATAGTTACTGAATTTTACTCTTATTGTAATAAAATTACAAAATTTTGTATTCCAAATAAATTATTAAACTATATTTTCATTTCACTAATTTTAGTTCACTCCAATTTCTGATGAAATGTCAAACTGTCATATCAGATTTTCTGTTATCTATATGGAAAAATTGACCAGTTCAAAATAATTTTAATAAAATAAAAATATAGTTAAAAGATTTCTATATTTTTAGAAATGAAAAAAATTTTATAATTTTAAAGTAATAAAAACAAAATAAAGTAAATAGATGAAATTACCAAACATTTTCTTTTTCTTCTGCACAAGAATTCAAGGAGTTGGCGAAAGAACCTCAGTTTGGCATCATTTCTCTGACTATTAC
>CATIWF010131075.1:0-15301 GCA_949630135.1 Balakata baccata
CTTTTACTTTCTTTTGTGTTATTATATGAATACTGGATTAGCCTCTCTTTACTAACACCTTATACTATGCTTGGTTCTGTTGAGAGTTCTGCTTTCATGAATACACGCATAGACTAGGACGAATAGCTTTTTAGTTCGAGCTTTACTAAATATAACCTTAAAAGGAGTAAAAAACTTTTAAGAATTTTAAATGTATGAATTTCACAATTAATAGATTCTAAGAATTTTCTTATTGGTTTGACTATAAAATCTATTGATTAATTATGTAATTACTCTTACGCTTATATTTTATTCAATAGTCACAATCAATGGATGTAATAATTAATTTCTAATTTTACTCTTTATTAAATATTGATAACTTATTATTAATTAAGCATATATAATAATTTCACTATATACTTAAAAATTTTAAAAATTAAATTGGTTATTTTAAGAGTTGAAAAATAAGAAAATAAAATTATTATATGTTATAATGTTTAATTATATTGCTAAAAATATTTTTTATTAATAATTTAATGCATAATAATAATAATAATAATAAGTTGAAATTAAAAGAAAAGTAATTTTTGTTTTTTTATAATTAAGGATAATTTTGAAATATTATTAATTTATTAGGAACACACTTGGAATAAAAAAAAATTGGTGACAATCTCTCAATAATTTTTCATTGATCAAAATCATGAATTTTGAACTTTTCTACTTAGAAGGTAGGAAATAAAATTCTTAAAAAATGAAAAGTTTTGGTGGATGAATAATTTTCTAAAATTCATGAATTTTGATCTTTTTAAATAGTCAAACGATTGATTTAACATAAATTCATGAATTGTTCAAAATCTTTCATTTAAAATTCATCAATCCAAACATAACCTAAATATAATTAAATTCAAAAAAAATTGAACAGGATTAGTTTTACAGTAAAGTAAATAGATGAAATTACATATGATTTACTCTAAAAAAATATTAATTTTGTTATATCGGGTAAAAGATCAACTGGCGAAAATACACCAAGTAAGCATCCAGAAAAATTAATAATTTTAAATAATTCATGTAATCATCAGTGACATATGGCTCTTATTAAACAATCGACTGAAAATTCGAGAAATCTTTGAATTCCAGCTAATCGATAATAAACAAATGTTTCAAACGTGTTCACCAAGAAAGTGAAAAAGCTTATACTGTATATGAGAAATTCATATATACATGAAGTCTATTAGACCAAACTAATCATATAATGACATGATATGCATTTAATTATTTTATTTTTATTTTCATATCAAATAATAAAATTAAAACAATTGAATGTATGTCATTATATAATTGGATTGATCTATGAATGACGTGATAGATTGTATCTATCTACGAAATTCTCCTCCTGATAAATTTTTATATAAACCAAGTCTATTAGACCAAACTAATTATACAATGATATGAATTTAATTATTTAATTTATTTTTATTTTCATATCAACCAATAAAAATAAAACAATTAAATGTATGTAATTGTGTAATTATATTGATTTAAGGATGACGTGGTAGACCATATTTATGTAAGAAATTATCTTTCCGAAAAATTCTTATATAGACAAGGTCTATTAGACTAAATCAATCATACAATGATATGCATTTAATTGTTTTATTTTTATATCAACCAATAAAAATAAAATAATTAAATGCATGTTATTGTGTAATTGGATAAGTTTACAAATGACGTAATAGACCAGATCTATCTAAAAAATTCTCTTTCCGAGAAATTTTTATATAGATCAGGTCTATTAGATCAAACCAATCATATAATAACATGCATTTAATTGTTTTCTTTTTATTTTCATATCAACTAATAAAAATAAAACAATTAAATACATGTTATTATGTAATTGAATTGATCTATGGATAAATATTGTGTGAAAGTCTAGGGTTGTAAAAAACTTTATAGTATAATTGTGTGAAAGTCTAGGTTGAAAATAAAAGAAGGAAGAATATCTTGACACTTCAATTTATAGTAGTTCGGTACCCTTACCTAAATCTAATATTCCTCAAAACTCAATCTCGAGAGTTTTCTCCTCATTAAGGATTAATTTCGAGAGTAAGAATTAAGTCAATTACAACCCTAAACTTTCTACCATATGCTCTCAAACCCAAACTCAAATTTTTACAAAGTAAAACTTGAAAACAATTGAATAACTTTCAACATAGGTGCTAAACAAACTCCAAACTCAAGTTTTTATACAGCAAAATTTGAAAACACTTGAATAGCTTTTTATAACTATAGTGCTAAACAACAAGTTTTCAAGCCATATTTGCAAACTATGACAGAAATAATTCACTTTCAAACTCAAAACACGAATTTTACAAAGAAAATTATAACAAAGATGAATAATATTTAAGAATGAAGTTCAATTGGAAGAAAAATGATTTAAGAAATGTAAAACTGTTTTATCTCGTGAAATCTTTAATTTTCCGACAATTAAAATGTTCTTTTAACTCATATTTGTAGTTTTGGTATTAAAAACTAGTCAGTAGATGCATTTTCATTTTCTAAAAAACTAATCGTTATTTTGTTTTTAGTGAGCAAACTGTCAGATAGTCGATTAGCATATTCCAAGAATACTTCATTAGAAAACAACTTTTCTGACCAGTGAAAATATATTTTATTTTTAAAACTTTTATATTTTGAGTTTCATTTTTATACACAAATTATATTGACTTTACATATACATACTAATATACTTTTTTATAGTACATGTGTCTCTTCTTGAATATATATTTTTTACTGTCAATTTTTGAATATTAAAATCTAAAATTAAAACAATAATATAACAAATTCTAATGACTAAATCATGGTTTTAGAATAATAAAAATATGGGACACAAGGATTGCAGCCTTCAGAGCTAAAAGGAAAAGAATTGCTTGGAGCTGAGATGATTGGTACTTAGACATTGTGGCATTTGTTATAGCACATTGGCTTCAAGCACTGCATGAAGAAGCTTTAGAAATAGAGTTCATCACTGAAGCGAAATTTCCAGCATTACACAAATGGCTACAATAGCTGCGAGAAATTGATTGGGTTAAGGAATGCCTGCCTCCAGGAGATAAACATGTGGCTTTTATCAAAGCTGGCATTGAAGCTTTAAAATCTGCTTCCAAATAGAAAGAATTTCATTTTGACATGTAATTTTTCATTCTCTTTCTTTTGGCTTTCTGTGTGGTTGTGTAATCTGTTATTATTCTTGCTGCTAATAAGGCTATGTTGGTTATAATAAAAGTTTGTGTTGGGTAGATCACTCGTGATGGAAAATCCCATTCATTTAAAATGTAAGAATTTTCATATTTGCCGAAACATTTAGTCACAGAATAAAACTAGCCCTGAAACTGAAAGAAATACGATATAAATACAAAGAGCAAGATTTCATCAATGAAAGTTCTTTACTTCTCAGATCAAATCCAGTTCACAAGAAAATTCCTGTGCTCATACATAATGGAAAACCCATTTCAGAATCACTTGCCATTGTCGAATAAATGGATGAAATCTGGCTAGATAACCCTTTCCTGCCTAAAGAAGCCTGCAGTAAAGCCACAGCTCTGCCGGAAGTTTCAAAATGAGCTAAAAGAAAATGACCTTTTCGGAGGCCATAGCATTGGGTACTTGATATTGTTGCATTATCTATATTACGTTTCTTTAAAGTTCGACAAGAAGTTATGAGAATAGAGATGACAATGAAGAGAAATGAGAATTTTACAAAAAATGGAAAAAAATGGGTAAATATTTATAAAAGTATGGCGTCTCAAAATTTTTTTTAAAAATATAGTCTACATAGTTTTTTTTCAAAAATATCAAAAATCAAGGTTTTCCTGAAATTTACTGCAAAATTAATAAAAATTGAAGTTATGAGAATAAAGATGACAACTGAAGAGAAATGAGAATTTTACAAAAATGGAAAAAAACGGATAAATATTTATAAAAATATCGCCCCTCAAAATTTTTTTCAAAAATATAGTCTACACGTTTTTTTTCAAAAATATCAAAAATCAAGGTTTTCCTTAAATTTACCAAAGTAAAAAACCTTAATTAAGTTAATTAAATACAAGTTTACATTTTTTTTTGTAATTAAAGTTTGTCTAAGGTTTATTTTGGTAATTAAGTTAATTAAATTCAAGTTTACATATTTTTTTGCTAATTAAGTTAATTAAATAATGATTAAAAATAAAAAAAAATATATATGCATAAAGACAAATGATGGCCATGCAAATTAATAAAATTCTTAATCCATGTTTAAAATGTGAAAAATAACCATTTTATGTCTTAATTAAATAAAAAATATGTTAAATATATAGTAAAATCTAATATTTGAAAAAAATATAGTAAAAATAAAAATACAAAAATTTAGAATGAAAATACTAAAGTTTTATCAGTAAAATTGAAAAATTTTTCAAAAATTAGTGTTTCGTATAAATTTTCTAAGAGAAATTTCCAACTTTATACATATTGAAATTGATGGGCCCGATACATTATAAATGAGCGAGTGAAAACTTGTTGGTTTGAAATTGGTAGATAGGCCTTCATCCACAAACGTGAGATTTATTCTCCAACCTCTTTACTTTTATAAATTGTGCATTTTTTTTCACTTGTTATATGGGATTCATTCTCAAACACTCTCCTTGAAGTCCAACTGGATTTAACCGATTGTAACATGCCATGAATTTTAGATCCTTCGGAGGCCCTAAGTTTCCTTTTTGCCTCAAAAATCTCATATCCTCATTTTGCTTTACCCAAGCTTGTATTTTTAAATCCATGGGGCAGGTTTTAAAGGACTGCAAGGCCATTGAACTCTGATACTATGTTGAAATTAATGGGTGATCCATTCTAAATGTGTGAATGAGAACTTATGGACTTAAAATTGATGGATAGACCTTCATATAAAATGCCCTAAAACATTTTGATTTGGCCACATTTACTTTTATAAATTACCTATATTTTTGTTGGTTACCCATGTTGGAAGAGGAAACGATTTTTGGATTGAGGGGAGCTTTAGATCTTGATAAAAGATATATATTTCAAAAATTTTTCCTTTGATCGAAACATGTAAATATATTTTGTATGATATACAAACACACTTTATATGTTAACCTTGAGTATTTATCCATAATTTTTACAAATCATATTTTGTAACATTTATGAATAATATTTATTTGTCAAGATCATCCCATGATTTTTAGAATAAAATAGAAAAAAAAAGGTTAGAATAAACATTTTAGAATCAAATTCACCAAAATTACAAACCAAGCAAAAAGACCAAGAATTTAAATTGTCTTCGATGAAACTCTTTTGCTAGTAAAAAATGTATGATCATTAAATATTCTTTTTCTCTATTTTTCTTCTAAAGAATAAGATGAATTTTTTTTCTTTTTCTCTTTCTTTTTCTCTCTTATGTCTTTTTTCTTTTCTTTCTCCTTTCTCTCACGTTTTTTTTTTTTTTTTGCTATTTTACCTTCTCCTTTCCTTCATCTTATCCTTCTTCTTTCTTTGTCTTTTTCTTTCTTTTATTTTTATTTAAATAAATGAATAGAATAAGGAAGAATAAAACAAGGTGGCAAAATTTGTACACATCACTGATAACAACCCGAGGTAGGATTCTTTCTCCAACAATACAATGTTGGGAAAGCTCTGTGAAATAGATATGGTTAATGAATCCTTGCAACCATTAGACACACATTTTGCTTACATTGTAGCTCCTTCAGAGACTGCCAAATTAAAGAGTTTTATCAGATTGTTTCTTCCCCAAATCTTGAAATTGCTTACTTCTAAAGATGTTAATTTAAGGCAGGGATGTTATTGCTTCAATATGAGCATGCTAAGAACCACACAAGCTTGAAAATGTTGAGAAATATTCTATAATTTCGAATTGCAATTAAGTTCCAAATTCTGATGAATGGTTTCTAAATGTGCAACTGTGCGAGGGTGGGTTTATTTGGACCTGAAAACAACGTTGTTGAAATTGGATTGGACATCAATGGGATCGATGATGTAATCACACTTCAGCAAGTTCAATTAGGTTGTATCAGGTTTTTGAATTAGACCATGACCAGCCATGGGTTTCTAGTTTTCAAGTCTGCAGGTTCCTTTTCAACAGCATTGTCTGAAATAAATTCAACCAAGTTAATGTTTTTTCAATGTTAGGTAAGTAGTATACAAATTGTTTTAGAACTTTGAATCCAGACCAAAAATGTCATTGGGTCACGGCGACAGATTCAGAAAATTTGTACAGTGGGTCCATATACTTAATATTAAATTTTGTTGGGTCCATTTGTTAAAACTAATGTATAAAAAGTCTTAAATGAATATTAAGTTCAAATAATTAATCAGCATTTATACATCAGCCTCAGTCTAGGTAGCCTTTTACTTAACAGAAAATACGAAAAATATTTAGGTAGACCGGATCTAGCATGTTATCTATAAATCAATCCCAATAATATAATAATATATATTTAATTATTTTATTTTTATAATAAAATAATTAAATATACATTATTGTGTGATTAAGTTAGTATAAAAGATCTGGTATACCTAAGAATTTCTCTAGAAAATATTGAAGTGCTTTCCAATAAAAGCTAGACAACTATCCATCAAGAAATGCAGAACACAGAATGGCAGAAGAAGTGAAGCTATTTGGTATGTGGGCTAGTCCTTTCAGTCGCAGAATAGAACTAGCCATGAAACTAAAAGGGATAGAATACGAGTACATTGAGGAAAACATCTCCAACAAGAGTGATTTGCTGCTGAAGTATAACCCAGTCCATAAAAAAGTTCCTGTGCTCATTCACAATGGAAAACCGATTGTAGAATCACTTCTCATCCTTGAGTACATAGATGAGACCTGGAAACACAATCCTCTCCTGCCGAAAGACCCATATCACCGAGCCATTGCTCGTTTCTGGGCAAAATTCATTGATGAAAAGGTAATATCTTTTGTTTTTTTCTAGTTATAAGACAATTAAGTTGGTCTAATTTGTTTTGATGTTTTGTTATGCAGATACTGCTAACTGCTATTAAGACTTCTGCAGCCGCAGAGAAGGAGAAAGAGCAGATCATCGAAGAAATTGATGGACAGCTGAAGTTTCTTGAGAATGAGTTACAGGGAAAGGAATTCTATGGGGGCGAGAAAATTGGGTACTTGGACATAGCTGCAATTTTTATAGCTGATTGGCTGGAAAAGCGACTGCAAATCTTGCAAATAGAATTACTGAATGAAGAGAAATTTCCAGTTTTATGGAAATGGATGGGAAGACTTCGTGCAATAGATGTGGTGAAAAATTGCTTGCCTCCAACAACTGAACATTACGCTTATCTTAGAGCTAGCATTGAGGAGGCAAAATCTGCCTCCAAATAAAATCTTCTGCATCCTTTCTTGCCATCTATCCTCACCATATGGTTATGGTTGTCACTTGGTGTTATTATGTTTTACTTCATTAATAAAAAGTTTGCATTTACTACTTGAGATTAGTTTAATTGATACATCTATCATGAATTAATCATAGCAAAAGGCGGGAATTTGCATTTTAATTCAGCATTCTAAATTTGAATAGTTTTATATTTGTGAAGTAAAAAGAAACACCCTTCTGATATTTTCTTATTTATTTGATTTATGAATAAATTTATGGATCCAATTTGGGTAAATTTATTCCTCATTTTTAATATTTGAAATTTTATTTATAAATATACGGATAAATTAGTAAAAATAAGACTAACTTCAATTTAGATTTTAATTAACTCGAGTTGTTGTGAATTATGCTTAATATAATTACTATTTTCATTTAAAAAAAAAAGGTCAAGATAACTTTATTTTTCGATCTATCATAAATTATAGCATATTTTCTTTCAATTTTCTTTTGATTTGACTCTCTAACACGTTTCACCCTTTTACTTCCATTGTTATAACAAATATCATTTCAATTTGAAAAAAAAAAACTCATTTATATTTTTTATAATTGATAAATATTAATTAATGTGATTAAAATTAGATGAAATTTTGCCCAGCACCTACTTAAAAAAATTTATTTTTTCAAAATTATCTTCTTGTTTTACTCTTTTCATTTTTACCGAAATGTTTTTCATTTTTACCAAATATTTTATCTTTTCTCTTCTCCAAGATCCAGTTATGTGTCTTTTTTGTCTTTTTTTTTTTCCACTGAGAAACCGCTCTAGATCTGCGTATCTCTTCCATTTGCAATTTCTTTTTTCTCTTCGACGATTGCGAGCAACTTTCTCTGATGACTATGAGTGACTTTCCGACATATCCAAGGAAACTGCTCATTTTGCAATTACCTTTGAAAATTGCAAGTGACTTAATGGAAGAGGTGAGAAATTTTTGTGTGATTTAATCTCTTTTCTTTATTGTTCTTCTTGAATTTATTTATTTACTTCTTTGAGTTTTATCTATATTGTTGATTTCTCCTTTGTTTTTTGTTTTTTTTTAAAAAATCACTAAAATATTCCCAAAATATATCCAAAGTATCTCCAAGATATACTGAAAATATTCTCATATAATTTCAAAAATATATTAAAATATCCCCAAGAATATATATTGAAGATATTTTCATATAATTCTCAAAGGAATACTTGGGGTATACCAGAGATATTCTCATCCCAAAGGTATGCCCAAAATATCTTCAAAATATACAAAAAGTATTCTTATATAATTCTCAAAAGAATACCGAAATATCCCCAATGTACACCAAAGATATTCCCAATGGTATAATGAAGTATTCCCAAAGTATACCTAAGGTTTACTGAAGTATTCCCAAGATATACCAGATGTATTCCATGAATTTCTCAAAGGTATACAAAAGTATTCTTAAGATATACCAAAAGAATGCCAAATTGTTTATTCTGGGATTTTTGCAATTTTTTTGAATTTTGATTGAAGTTTATTCTTCTTCTTTAATTATTTAATTTTTTTTATTCTCATTTTTTTTATTTTTTATAAAAATTGAACCAAGATATGTCCAAATAATATCAAAAATATACATTTTGGGCATATTTTGGAGTAATTTTGAAATTTAAGTACTGTTGTAATTTTAGAAAGTTATTTTCAGTAAAATTGAAAAAAACTTTGAACGCCTGAAAAATGCAAATAGATACCCGTTTTTTGTATTTTTGTAAAATTTCCTTAAAATTATGTATTTTTTGCACTAATAAAAATGAATAATAACTCAATATTTGTAACAAAATAAGATGCATTATAGAAAATTAATAAATAACAAAAATAGACTTTTCTTCTCAAGTCACATCAAAAACTTGATTTATATTCCAACGAAATATTCTTTAACTGTGATCTCTTAAATAGAACAAATTTGAGGAACGGTAATAATTTGTTCCATTGAAACGCAAATTTTCAACTAGATTTAGTGTGGGCCACGCTAAAAGGACAGCCCTCCAAAAATAGGTATATGCCGCTATCTGCGGCGAGCTTGCGGTATTCTTTAGTAAAAGGCGAAGGAATAGTTCGCTTTGTGAGAACCGCGCGGCTGCGAATGGGGAATTAATGGGAAGATGGAGATAACTTTGAAAGATTGAAAGATGGGCGAGGTTTGGGATCAAACTATAGCGTGACTTTCTCGGCACGGGAATCGTTTCTCAGCCAATATGCCAAACATGTAAATTTGTTGTGTAGAGAAATTTTAAAAAAAAAAATGTAAATAAATAAATTACAAAAAAAAAAAAAACATAAGATCCTTACCCCCAAAAAAAAGGAAGAAAATCTGTACTACTGAATTGTTTTATATTAAATTGGCAGGAACTCTTAATCCCTTTTCAATGGTATCAATGGAGGTAATTAATAATTTTGTCCAACTAATTTCACTCGTCAACTAATCTTTCATGATAGTTTTTATTTTATTTTATTTTGATTTGATTCTTCTTAATTTTTTCAATTTACATTATATGATAATATATTGTGCGTAATTATAATTATTTGATTTTTTTCTTTTTGAAGAAATAATTATTGGGTCTAAATGAAAGCATATTTGCAATTTGCATTACAAATTACCAATATCAATTCATTGATGAAAAACAAATTGAATAAACCCATTGGTTATATCTTATTAGCATTGTTTAAAATTTTAAATTAAATCCTTATCATATTCAATTATGAATCGAGCCAATAATACACTATTATGTAAAAAAAAATGAATATTATTTTATAAATATAAAACAAATTATAAAAATTATTTTTCTTATATAGATTTTATTATTAATAGGGTGTATATATAAGAAGTTTTTACGCAAATTATCGAATTTTAACTTTTATTATCAAAATTACCAATATTTTTTTTTCCTTTCTCATTCCTTCGCTTTTCATTACCTGTCGAATTCAGAGTTAAGCTCGTTTTGGTTTAGATAAGCAGAGGAGGAAATCGAGAAAGACCAGAAAAGCGAGAGAGAGGGAAGCAACAGGTGAGGATGAAGGCTATGATCTACGCTCTTTCACCGTTTCGACAGAAGGTAATGAGCAGTCTTTGGAAGGATTTGCCCAACAAGATCCATCATAAGGTCTCTGAGATTGGATCAGTGCCACGCTCCTCGTCGGCCATCTTTCGTTTTTGCCTGGGATAAGGTTTTCTTAGCCATGCTTTAGTTGAGTAGAGTTGAAGAGGTGTGGAAGATATCTTCTCTAAGAGTTTTTCATTTTTTTTTTCCGCTAAAGTTAAGCAAAAATCCATAATTTCTTTGTTTTCAACGTTGCAAGTGAATACAGTAACCAGAAAGCTTATTATGCTAAATAATATTGACTAACAGTGAAGCTTGTTTGACTAGTATTTTCGTTTTTTCGACTTTCAAATCAAGGTGAAATATTCCGTTTTTATTTGGGCGCCTGATTTTTATGTAGTGTAAAATCGTGTCGGTAGGCTAAAGAAATTGGAGTTCTGCTCTCTTGCTTGAATCCGTCTATAGGTGTATTTTGTTGTTTTTTTTAAAAATAAAAATTTAGGTAATTCAACCAAAATATTTCAATGTATTCTAGAAATATTTCCAAGGTACTCACAAAAAATTTTCAAGATATACTGAATTATATCAAGTTATACCGAAAATATACTGTATGTGTACTTTTTAGTATATTTTATGATAAATGTAGATATTTTTATAATATTTTTAGATATTTTTAATAATTTAAAAAAATGTTTTAAATGAAAATATTGTTTCAATATTGTAGAAACTTTTTTGTATTTTTGAAAATTTTCCTATATATACAAAGTAAAGGATAGAATTTCAACAAGTAAAATTCACAAATCAGAGCAGCTTGTTAATCGCAATAATTGAAAAAAAAAGTCAATTGTTTTTATATTTTTCAATAGCAAATTGTGGTTTCCACTGTTACTTCAATAAAATTTCAAATCACTGCAATTTACATTAATTTTACTTTATTAGATCCAATTAATATTTTAATATATTATATTTATTCTTTATAATTAAAAATATTATCAAATAATAAAAGTGAAATCTATTGAAATTTTTTAATCAAATGAAATTTTTTCATTTATTGCAAGTTGTAAATTCTTTTTTTATGTAATTGTCACATCACCATTTGCAATTTGTTTTGAAAGCTGATGGTGATGGTGAAGTTTTTACATCCAATTTAGCAGCCATCTGATGTGAGTGTAGAAATTCGAAACACATTTGGGGTAATCTTCTATGCAATTCGCTACTTAATATACCTGAACCTAATGTTGATAATATAAAACTTGAGAGAGTATATATATATATATATATATATATATCATAATTCTCAAAGAATATGTTCAAGTTGGTGAATGTCAACCAATTACAAATTGAAATCTACTTGGATTAGTTAAAAATGATGTATCAAATTTTCCATAATCATCAATGTGGTCATTAATGACATTGCTGATTTTACAGTTTAAATTCTAACTAATTGGAATTTTATGCTAATCTATGTGCCACTTGCATGCATACTCATCAAGAAAATTTCTCTTTATATATCCTTAAAGAACTCCACACTAAATTCACAGCTGAAATAAGAAATTATAAAAGTTGAGAATGGGAGATGAAGTGAAGCTCTTTGGTTCATGTGCAAGTCCTTTCTCTCGCAGAATAGAACTAGCCCTAAAATTGAAAGGGATTCGCTTCGAATATGGAGAGGAAGATGAGTGGAACAAGAGTGATTTGTTTCTGAAACATTACCCCGTTCATAAGAAAGTTCCAGTGCTTGTTCATAATGGAAGAGTCATTTCTGTATCACTTGTCATTCTTGAGTACATTCATGAAACCTGGAAACATCATCATCCTATCCTCCCCAGAGAGCCTTATCACAGAGCCCATGCTCGCTTCTGGGCTATATATGTAGATGAAAAGGTAAATTCTACTTCTATTTTTTTAGGTCTTAGTTCCGGTTTGAATTCACACTGACAGATCCATTAAGGAATAATTTTTTTTTTAGTTTTAAAAATACTTCATATTCAAAGATCGAAAAGAATCTTATCATTTCAGTTCACCCCTTGAGGGTATTATACTTCTTACTTCCATATTCCATATAAATAGGTACATAATTTGAGGCAAATAAATTAAGGATTGGGTCACAAACTAATAGTAAATTTATGCAGATCATGCAAGCAGAACTAAGGATTGGGTCAGCAATAGAGGGGGAGAAAGACAGGATATAGAAGAAGTGCATCACCATCTGAAATTGCTGGAGGAAGAGCTAAGAGACAAGGAATACTTTGGAGGAGAGAAAATTGGATACTTGGACATTGTGGTAGTTTTCATGGGACATTGGTTTCAAGTTCGATCAGAAGTGACCAAAGTGGACATAATTACTGAACATCTTCATCCAATTTTACACAAATGGATCGAGAAACTACATAAGCATGAGCTTGTCTATGGCTGCTTTCCTCCAAGGGAGAAACATATTGCTTTCTTCAAAGCTCATTTTGAAGCTGGAAAGTTCATCACTTCCCCTTACTGATGGCTGCTTCATATAGTTCTATGGGCTCTATGAATTTATGATCACCTAGCTCTCTCATATCATGTATTTGTATTGTATGTTCTTGCTCTTGTTTACTTCCTTTTTTTCCCCTATGTTGTGTTTACTCGTTTTCAAATGCTGTTCTATCTATATGCTCCGAGTGATGAATAAAAGCTTGGTTTGTTTGAATATATATATATATACTTGATATGTTTTTAATTGATTAATAAATTAATTTTGTCAATTTTTTTTTTCTGACACATGATAATATCAAAATTGTTTCTGATGTCCAAGAAACTAACTTGAAGGAATTTGAACTCAATCCTCGGCCCATAGCTGTTGATTGGAGAAGCCCAAGTTTCGTTTTGGAATATTTTATGGGATTGCGGTCCATGTAGCATTATGGACCAAAGGATCATCACAAATACGAGAGGCAAAGATAATTTTATAAATAAAATAAACTTATATAACTATTAAACACACGGTAACAATTTTGTAAATATTCATTATTCGTTTGTAGATATGTTCGTCAGTTTATTCAGAAAAATTTATTTATTATAAACTGAAAGTTTATTAGAAATAAAGTAAAAATTTATTAATTTATTACTAAAGGTTCATTTTGTTTTAAAGTAAAATGTTTCTTTGTATATTAAGATATATTTATTTGTTATAAAACTGTAGGTTTATTACAAATAAAATAAGAGGGTGTTTGAGATTATTACTGAATGTCCTAAAAGTAGATTTTGAATTTTTTGATTTAATTGACTGATTTTTTTTAATTTTTTTTAAACCATTTTTTTCAAACCTACTTTTAAAAAAAATATTTATTTACCTGCTTCTACTAAAAGGAGTTTTCAAAACTCAAAAACAGTTAAAAATACAAATTTTTTTTTCCAAAAAATGCTTTTCAAACATGACCTAAAAGTTCATTAATCTACTGATAAAAGTTCATTTCTTATAAATTATAGGTTCATTATTAGTAAACTATAACTTATAAATTGTAAGTTCATTTCTTATAAATTATAGGTTTATTATCAGTAAACTATAACTTATAAATTGTAGATTCATTTGTTATGAACTGTAGTTTTATTAACAATAAAATAAAAATTTATTAATTTATTGAGACATGTTATAAAATTATAGATTCATTAGGAATAAAATAAAAATTCATTAGTTTATTAAGAAATATTTATTTGATATAAGCTAAAAATTCAATAGAAATAAAGTAAAGGTTCATTTATTTATTACTACATGTTCATTTTATTTAATAATCACTAAATGTTGTATCTTTGATATTTAAACTTATTTAAAATATATAAAAAAAGATCATTTTCAGTAAATTTAGTCATTCAATTAAATTTTATTTCGTTCAATAATCACTAAATGTTGTATCTTTGATATTTAAATTTATTTAAAATATAAAAAATTATCAATTTTCCTTCATTAAAACAAATGTATTTTGTTGAGAATTTTAATTTCTGAGCAAAATATTAATAAATTAACGAATGTATTTAAAGGATGAGGAAAAAAAAAATAAAAAGTTAGGTTGAAAAATAAAAAAGAAAGAATACACTTGAGATTAGCCAGTGAGGAAGAAACACGCTCAAGGAGTTAAATTAATAACTTTGCACGTGTCAAATGAACATGCTCCATAATGCTACTCCAGAATACAACTATGGATGAATCAACCAGAAATCCCATCTACTGAAATTGGAAGCCCATGGCCCTAGAGAATACCAGAACTCCCATCATCATCTGTATTCTTCTTCCTACATCGAAGCTTCACCCTCCTTCTACTTCGCTTGGTTCTGGTGAGAGTTCTGCTTTCATGAATACACGCATAGACCGGAAGGAAATGCCTGAGGCTCGCATCTTCAAAGCTGCTGTTCCTGAAATATTTTTTTTTTAGTTGGAACTTCACTAAACTCATCTTTAAAGAAGAATTAAAAACTTTAAATGTGATTAAACTCAGAGAAACTCTGAACAGAATTAATTTCAGTGAAGTAAAATAGATGAAAATATCTATAATTTAAGAAAAAATATTAATTTGTTATGTTGGGTAAAAGGTCAACTGGCGAAAATACACCGAGTAAGCATCCAGAAAAACTGATAATTTTAATTAATTCATGTGATCATCTGTGACATATGGCTCTTATTAAACAATCGACGGATAATTCCAGAAATCTTTGAATTCCAGCTGATTGATAATAAACAAACGTTTCAAACTTGTTCACCAAGAAAGTGAAAAGGCTTATACTGTATATATATATAAATAAGTACAGAACTAAATCTCAATCACAATAAGATAAAACAAAAATGGCAGAA
>CATIWF010131095.1:0-30183 GCA_949630135.1 Balakata baccata
TTGCACATATTATTGTCTATGGAAAGGTTCATAGTCAAACCACTAACTTTCCATTCAATTAAGGGTCATGATGTGTTTCTAGATACCACTCATGACTTGCTTAAATTATTCGATAATTTAAGTGGCCAACATAACCGGGAACCTAATGGGTCACATGCTTTGGAGATGTGAAGATTGAGTAAAATGGCTTTGGATGACATCCAAAATATGAGAAAATTATTTTGAGCCGGATTGCGGGAAAAAATTGCTTAGGGAATTGACCGGCCCTGCTGGGCAGGCTAGCTAGGCATGCACAGTAGGCCCAAGCGAGCTACTGTGAGCTAGCGACACAGCAGTATGCCAACAACCTATAAATAGGCCAATTGGCCATTTTATTAGTATGACTCTTCATTTTCTTCTGTCTTTAATTTTGATCTATATTTTTAATTTTCTTTTGGATCTAAGAGACCCTAAAAGACAAAAAAAAAATTTGAAACAATAAGAAAAATTAAAGAGTTTAATTTTTCCTATCAAATGAACATAGATCATTGCTAGCACTTTGAGGCATGTTCAAGCCATCTCCCTAGTGGTTTCATCCTCTCATCTTCACTTGGATATTGTTAGAGACAATCCAAGATTGGATTGTTATAGTTTGCTACAACCCAACAAGGTGAGAAGTTGAAGAAAATTTAAGACATTATAAAGGTATAATTTATAAAGTTTGCTTGGTTAAATTAGTTTTAATTCGAAAAAATATAATCCTTTGATTTGGGTTTTGAAAAATGTTATTTTCCACTGCATAATATGTGTGTGATACATGCTCAAAACTCATCAATGGATTGTTTGGCATGATCACGTGAATGTGATACCATGTATTGGAATATGAGAATATGTGATATATTATGATTAGCCTATTACGAATTCTATAAGAGGCATGATAGAATTTATATGATTATATGTACCACTAAGCCTGGATAGCTTAGCATATGGGTCTTCCTGCATGTAGGTTCGGACCCATAGATCAAGTTGACATAGAGAACCCTAACCATTCAGAGGATACAAATTCAGAGTTAGCTCATAACCATGCATTTTTCCTTATTCATGCATGTTAGGATATTTGGACTATTTTTTTAATATGGATTCTGAACTATGAACTTATGATTTAAGGTTTTGTAAGTTTATTTATGTTGGGCGTGTTTAGCCCTTGGTTTATAGATCTTATGATTATGGTTGAGTATAAAGGCATGGACTAAACTTATTCATCTATATCAATGTATGTTGATAAGTATGATTAGACAAACAATAGTATTATATGTTTGAATGGTAAAGACTAAAAGAGGAATAATAGTAACAAGTATGTGGTAGCACTCCTTCATATAGTGGTTAAGTATGCTATATGGAAGGATGTTACAAAAAAATGTGTATATGAGTCACCAAACCTTTATGCCTCCTAACCACCCTTACCATAGGAAAAAAAAAAAAAAAGCCTTTCAATAGACAAACCAAAATGCGAGCAGCTCAATTTCCTTTAGCTATAAATTAGGTATATGAATGTGTTAACTGAATTCAAAATGTATTTGGCAAACCTAATAAGAATGCTCTGAAAGGTCCGTGGAAGAAAATATCTATGTTCTAGGATATTCCATACTTAGAACATTTGCTTATTCGATAATGTATTCATGTTATGCATGTAGAAAAAAAAAATGTTTATGATTCTATAATAGGGACACTATTGAACACTCCGAGAAAAACAAAGATGGTATAAAGGTGAGAAAAGACATGGTAGAATTGGGCAAATAGATGGAGTTAGAACCGCAGGATAAGGGAAAGCAGACATATCTTCCTCCGGCTTGTTATACATTGTCTATAAATGAGAAATTAAGTCTTTGTGAGTGCCTTTATGGAGTTAAGGTTCCAAATGGATATTCATCAAATATAAAAAGTCTTGTGTCGATGAAAGATTTGAAGTTAGTAGGTATGAAATCTCATAATTGTCATATTTTGATGCAACAATTCTTGCCGATTGCAATCTGAGGCATACTACCAAATCATGT
The DNA here is from genome assembly GCA_949630135.1 of Balakata baccata. NCBI lineage: Eukaryota > Viridiplantae > Streptophyta > Magnoliopsida > Malpighiales > Euphorbiaceae > Balakata > Balakata baccata. The sequence goes on from CATIWF010131095.1 coordinate 2,034, forward strand.
TAGAAATGTTATTACAAGACTTTATTTTTTCTTCAATAAAATATGTTCTAAGGTGGTTGAATGAGTTACAATCTAATGTTGTTGTTACCCTATGTCAATTTGAAATGTGTTTTCCGCCTTCATTTTTTGATATAATGGTGCATTTAGTTGTCCACCTTATGAGAGAGATAAAATTGTGTGGTCTGGTTTTTTAGGGATATATGTATCAATTTGAGAGATTGATGGGTATCTTAAAAGGGTATGTAAGGAACCGTTATCGACCTGAAGGTAGTATAATTGAAGGTTACTCAGTTGAAAAAGGTATTGAATTTTGTAATAACTACTTAGTAGGCATTCAACCAATTGGAATTCCTAAGTCTCGACATGAGGGAAGGCTCAGAGGTCAATGAACGATTGCATTTAAAGTCGTATTGCCTAGTGCATAAATGCGTGACAAAGCACATCTACTTGTATTGCACCACTTAATTAAGTTTAATCCATACTTAGAAGAGTATATGGCCATTTTCAAGCATTTGAATCCTTTAAAAGGTTAAATATGGTTGACAAATGAACACAATTGCTCTTTTATTGGATGGTTTAAAGACCATGTAATGCATTAGTTGTCAGAAGTGTCAAATTGAATAACTGTTACTATAAAATGGCTAGCATAAGGCCCTAGGTTGTGCTTACGATCTTATGAAGGGTATGACATCAATAGATATACATTTTAAACCAAGCATCAAAATGAGAAGAGCACAATGCAATATAGTGAAATTACTTTGACAGCTTCATCGAGAGAATTTACTAGTGCTAAAGACACCAGCCCAATCGATTCTACAATGTCATATTATAGTGTAATTGAAGATATTTGGGAACTAGACTATAAGAAATTCAGTATTCCTCTATTCAAGTGTAAATGGGTTGAAAACCGGTGCGATGTTCGAACGAATGAGCAAGGTTTCACTTTAGTCGATTTTGGTCGGTTGGGTTATCGAGATGGACCTTTCATACTTGCTTCACAAGCCAAATAAATATTTTATATTGTCGACCTAAGTGATAGCAAGTGGTCAATCGTTCTTCAAAGTAAAAAACGCATTATTGGTATTGCTGATGTAGTAGTTGAGGAAGAGTATAATAAGTTCTATGAGACTCCTCCCTTTTCTGTTGGGCTACCTATGCCAATTGATAATGACATTTTAGATGCAAATTACATGAGTGCTGATCATACCAAAGGCTTATGAATAGAAAATCCAAAATAAACTGAAATTCAAGTTTGGCTATGGTATGTTCATAATTGATTCAATTTTGGTTAAATGCGGTTTATAATGAAATTGATAAGTTAATTGATGCAAATAAATTGCATTGAGTGTGTACTGATGATTATCAAATGAATTGTTTTTAAATGAAATTGATAAGTTAATTGATGCAAATAAAATGAATGGAATGGGTATCTATGATTATTACATGAATTGATTTTAAATGAAATTGATAAGTTAATTGATGTAAATAAACTGAATTGAGTGTGTACTGATGATTATCAAATGAATTGTTTTTAAATGAAATTGATAAGTTAATTGATGCAAATAAACTGAATTGAGTGTTTACTGATGATTATCAAATGAATTATTTTTAAATGAAATTGATAAGTTAATTAATGCAAATAAACTGAATTGAGTGTATACTGATGATTATCAAATGAATTGTTTTTAAAAGAAATTGATAAGTTAGTTGATGCAAATAAACTAAATGGAATGGATATTGATAATTATCACATGAATTGCTTTTAAATGAAATTAATGCACTAATTGATTCAAATTAATTGTATTTAAGTTGTATTATAATATGATGTTTTTTTTATATATTTTTTTTGTAGGAAATTAAATCTTCAGCAGACAATGACTATCACACAAGCAAGAAGAAGGAAAGATGAGGTGGAAAATGTAAAAAATTACTTAAGAGAAAAGAGAAGGAAAATTGGCAATAGAATTGGGTGGAGACGGAAACCCTTTTGGAGCAAATGTTAAAAATCTTATCTTGGACTTGTGGCACATTCAAAAGTCAAAATCACGGTGCCAATGTGAAGCAAAGTTAATAAGGGCCTTAAAGATATGATATGTGAGGATATCAAAATAAATTTTAAATGAAAACACATTATGTTTAACCATTGCATCTATTATGTACTATGTAAATCAGACTAAATAATGACTTTAAATGTAAACAATACTAATAACTTTAAAATGATTGTTTGTAGGAGGACTTTACTATGGAAGATACTTTGGATATGAAGAAGAAAGTATTAAAAAATGCGGGAAGGCGGTGGATAGATTTCAAATACCGCCTCTCTAGAAAATATATAATGATAGTTGATAATCTCCAATAGGAAAATATGACTATTTAACTGTTGAGCATTGGGAGGAATTCAAAAGAGTACATGAAGAAGAATCATTTGAGGTATAAATTTTTTTCAAGCATATGTTATAAAGTTTTATGCAAATTAGTAATTATTAAGGATTTTAGATTATTAAATGTACAATTTATTTAATCTCATTTGCTTATTTTATTCATAATAGTGCATTTTATTATGTATTATGCAATTTGATAATATTGATGTCTTTATATTTTATGTGTTTCTTAACAGCAAAAATAGGTGATAATAAAAGCCAAAAAAGAGAAGGATGTTCATCCCTATTATTTGGATCGAAAAGGGTTATACATGTAAAAGGCTGAAATGGATCATTGAAGATCCCACTACTTTTTCTCCTTCATAGCGACGATACAATTCAATGCCACCAAAAGAGACACGAGTCTTTTTTTTTTATTATTTGAAGTATATGGTGGAAAATGTGGGCAACACTCCTCAACTTGATAAATCTATGTTCTAATTACAACTTTTTTCTTTAAAAAAAAAATTAAAACTTTTAAGAAATATTGATTTGTAAAGAAGTACCAAGCAAGTATAAAGAATATATTGATAACAAGCATATTTATGCATATACATAATATTATTATTGTTATTATTATTATTATTTGAAGTTTGTAGCCTATAGCAACGATACAATTCAATGCCACCAAAAGAGACACGAGTCTTTTTATTTTTTTATTTGAAGTATATGGTGGAAAATGTGGGTAGCACTCTATGTTCTAATTACAACTTTTTTTCTTTAAAAAAATTAAAACTTTTAAGAAATATTGATTTGTAAAGAAGTACCAAGCAAGTATAAAGAATATATTGATAATAAGCATATTTATGCATATACATATATTAGGCTACAAACTTCAAAAAAAAAAAATAATAATAATAATAATAATAATAATAATAATAATAAAACAATTGTAGATTAATTGAAAATTGCGATGTAGAAACCACTGTAAATATTAAGAAAAAAAGTCTAATATACCTGAACTTTAAATGTGTTTATTAAGGAATAAAACAAAGGCGTGAATGTATTAACAAAAGATGAAACAGGAACATTGAAGAAGAATCACAGTTAGATTCTTCAATATACGAATATTGTTTCTTCATAATTTTTGAATATCAGCAGCATGCATTCTAATACGAAGAAAAGTTTAACTGTGGCTTGAGTTTTCATCCCTTATAAGTATCTTCACCTCAATAAGAGAAGTCCGAACATTTTGCAATTCTTCCTCCAATTTCTGTGATAAGCAACCAGAATTGCAGCTTGTATCTTCCAACAGTTTTGTCATCTTCTCAGCTGCCGCCATCCTCACTGTTTTTAACTCTTCCAGTCTTCTCAACTCTGGCTGTAAATCTTCTTCCAATACCTTCATTTCCGCTTCCCCCAAATATACATCAAACACATGCTGCTGATATACGAGAATCATGTTCCCAAGCTCTGACATTCCATTTTCTCCCATCTCCGTGATAGTTTCCTTTTCTTGGATGACACTCTCAAGGGCGATTTCTGTCTCCTCCAGAGAACTTGACCCTTTTTGTATGTCCTTTTGAATAGCATGCATCTCATTCTCTATCTTTCCAGACTCGATATTCAATCTACCAATCTCAGCTCTTATCTGACCAAGCTTCTCTCGAGAAAGTTTTATGTCAGTTTGCAGTTTGGTCTTCTCTTCTTCAGACTTCAGCAAATCCGTAGCTTTACTGCCTAAATGCCAATTCAAATGAGAGGTATCGGCTTTCTGAATGTTATCTATGGCAAACAAAACCTTCTCATTCTCTTGCCTGCAGTTTGCTTCCTCGAGTTTGTAATTCAAAATTGTGAGGTTGTTTCTCAACTCAAGTTCAGTTTCTTGAACGCTCCCTTTGGCAGTCTCAACTTCACCCTTGCACACTTGAAGACGTGCCAATTCCTCTTTCTTTTGGTTCAGGTAAGCTGATGAAGCATTCAACCTTCCTCTCACTCGAGCCTCTCGTTGTTCAAAGTAACTAAGCGACTGAGAAAAGCATGATAGAGAATATTTGAGTGCTGATAACCTCTTTTCTATGAGAACTTTTCTTTCTTGCATTTCTGAAGAAAGGAGTTCCAAAGATTTAAATTCTTGCTGCTTGACCTGAAACCCCTTTTCGGCAACTTCAATTTCTCTCCAAAGCTTACCAAACTCAATCAAAGCTCGCTCAAGTAAACCTAGAACGGCAAGAGTTCGGGCAGAATCTGAAACCTTTTCCTCCACTGTTTCCAACTTCCTCTTAACCAGATTTAGATCACCTGAAACATTGACTGCAATAACATTTTCTGAATCATAAAAAGTTGCTTTCTCATCTTCTTCTTGATGGTCTCTGTGTTGATTAGGTGGATTATCAGAGCAAGTGAATCCAACTCCAGAATGCGTATTTGCTTCATCAGCTATATCAAGTATCTCAACACCTTCCTCTAGCATATTTGCTTCAGGATAAGGAGGATGTACACGTGACTCAATATAATTACCTCCATCAACTTCAACAAGTTTTTCAGGGCAACCAAGTTCTCCTCTAGGTTCAATTCTGTTCCGTCCACAAGAGGAAAACATTCTTTTGAATTCATCCCTCTCCTCCATAGCTTTTTCATACAAACTCATCAGTTTCTCATTTTCTTCATGCATTTCCATAAGCTGCTGTTCTAGGTTTTTCGCAATTGTTTCCATCTCGGTCTCTTTTGCTTTGGCAGACTCCAAAGAACCACAGATATCAACTTCCATGTCATGTTGTTCAGCACTATCAGCATTATCCAAAGCTTTATAATTACTTTCGGAAGCTGCTCGTGCATACATTTCAATTAGACTATTTTTTTCCGCAATTAAGGCTTTAAGCTTTGCCTGTAGCTCATTATTTGACTCAACACAAACTTCTAACTTCATTTGCAGCTCATCATTCTCTTTGGATAGTGTAATTGCTTTCTCATGAGCTTCTGCTTCTCTTTGACTTGCAGCAGCAATGGCATCAACCATTGTTTTGAGCTCCATTTGGCCATGAACATTAATAATGGATGCATCAGCTGACAAAGGAGGACGCTCATTTTTTTCTTTTTCTTCCTTCATGTCTCTAAGAGATCTCTCTGCTTCAAGTTTTGTTAATAGATCATTGACATGCCTACAAAATAAACAAACTGATTGAAAACATGTCTGCATCGTCAAACTTATGTCTCCAGCAGATACATACTTCATCTAATAATCTGTAGCAACGTCTAAATGCATTAAAAAACACTAAGAAGATATATATTTCTTACCTTTCCAATTTTTCTTTTTCTTCGAGGCAGAAGCTCAATTGCTTCTGAAGTGTGTCAATTTCTGACCGATTCTGAATAGCCTATAACATATATAATTCCAACCACATCATTTTTTCCAAATGAAAACAAATTTTAGGCAGAACCACGTAAAGGTCCCTCACAAAGAAGTACTAAGTATACCTGTACACGAAGGAATTCATTCTCCTCATTAATTGAAGAATGCCAGGGCATTGCTGGATCCTGTGTTGAAAGAATGTTAATCAACAGTGGTCAACATTTATCATCAGTACTATTTTATGATGAGATATGCACAACAAAGATAACACATAGCAGAAAACTAGTCAAACATTTGCCCAAAATAATTATTGAAAACAAGAATCTCAAGGAAAAGGCATAGTTCCACAGTCAACACTTGCATCAATGGAGAGTCCATTCGTAGAGCAACCTTCCCACGCATTTCTTAAGTTAGTTACACCATAGAGAAGCCAAGAGCTATGAGGAGTAATCAAGCTGTGTTATGGGTGGGGAATATTAACTGAAGAAATTACTGTTCACAGCGACTAAGAAATATGCTAACCAAAGTTCAAGATAAATCATGACAGGTACATATATGATACAAATAACATCTTTGCAATTCTGACGAAACATGCTTAGAAAAAAGACAATTCCTAGAAAATATCCACATTCTGCTTGTGCTTTTATGTATGAAATCATTCATTAAACAGGCGTATGCAATGGGTTTCTAAACATAAAAACTGCTAGTTACAACTCTGATTTAAATGAATATTTAGATCTAGTGAAATTATTACCTTCTGCAGAAAACACATTTGTTGGAATCTAGTGAAATTATTACCTTCTGCAGAAAATGTATTTGTTGGATTATTACAGTTTAAAAAAAACTCTTTAAGTAACTCTAATTAGGAAATATGCTAGTAAAAAAAGAGACCAAATAGAAGGGTTCAAGCAACAAATTTTTCAGAAGTTGGATAAATTGTCAATCTTCCTTAAATACTTAACACCGAGAGCTGAAGAGCCTCTCATTCATTTCAGCTAGTTGAACTTCGCTTGGTGAATATGTCAATATGCATAAGAATTCGTCAGTGCAATTAATGTACAAAATTAAGGCAATTTTTACCTGATTAGATATCAATGGGTCCCCATGGATTTCTATCTTCACATCTGATTCATGCATAAGTTTCCAATCAAGAGCTTCCAGCAACTATAGTTATAATCAAGATACAAAATTAGAGTCAGAAAGTGGATAGTCATGCAAACACACATATATTAACTTTAAGACCTTATTCTGTAGCACCATGATTTGTTCATTCATCATCTCGCGTTCACCTTCTTCATAAAATGATTTTAATCTGTGTATTAGAGCAGAAAGAAATGACATTTTAGATTCATGCATATAATCAAATCGATTTTGTGTGTGTGTGTATGAGAATGCAATAACAAAGTTAGCATAACAGTACAATGCACAAACTTAGACAAATGATTTTTTAGATAAATCTTGTAATCTATGAAAGAAAGAAAATAGTTGACACATAAACCTCATATCATTCACCACTAGGCCGACTTTAAATTTCTGTTCAAATACTTGATGTCATAGCCAGCGCAGTTATTAGTGTGACAAAGACATTTATGGTACATTTCGTTATTAATTACTGAATTTCTTGTTCCTAATCTTGACATAGTTATGTATCCATAATTCTAAATCCGATATTTCAAAGAGAGAATTAATAAAAATTAGTTAATCTTGTGTCATATATCCATAATTTTACAAAAATTGACAAGATTGATATACAATCATTTTCTCCATACAAGATTACAAATAAAAACAAATGAACTAACTAAAAAAAGCTTGATAAAGATTCATTTGCAGACAAAAAGAAATGCTGAGGGAGAAAAAAAATGGAGTTAGAAGAGCATGCCTTCTAATTTCTTCCTTCAGCTGTAAATTTTCCATAGCAAATTTTGTGACCTCTTGGTTCCGATCTACCTGGGTTCGCAGAACTTCAATTTCTTTCAGATGTTCCGCCTTTTCTTTCAACAAGTGTGTCTCAGCTGAAATCTTTCCCGAAGCAACTGCCTCTAGCCGTTTGATTCCTGCTTCCCGGAACCGCAACCTCATTTTTAGGCCCTGTATCTCATCTGCTCTTTGCTTGGCCTAGTATTGATATTGCAAACTTTGTTTTCATAAAAGGTTTTTTATGTCAAATAGTAACATCTTAATTATTGATGAACCTAGAAGCTTAAAAAATAAAATAAAAGAAAATGCAAAGCTCTAACATTTCGACCAGCTTTCACCAACTTAATTATTGATAAAATTTAGCTTTTTCTGTTTCTGTCTAGGAAAATTGTTGCAGTTGAATAAGCAAGTGAGTATTCAGTGTGAAAATCTTGCTTTGAACATACCAGTTGCATAGTTGCCTGATTTTCAGCTGCCAATGCCTTTAGTGCAACGTCCTTGCCTTTTTCCCTCCTGAAAGCCCCAACAAGGGCAACTTCATAGTCTTTCTTCTGATAAAAAGCAACAAATGAAAATGATAGCTACGCATTCTATGAAAATTCTGTTCCAGATTTCCCATGCTTACGAACAAGTAAATACCTGAGACATCCTTTTTTCAGAAACCAGTGGACTTAATGATCCTTGGAGTCCTTCCCATTTAAATGATCTTGGAGATCCTTGAATGCTAAAAACTGAAGAATCATTATCTAGATTTTCAACTCCCCAATTGACTAAACTGCGTAGGCGGGACACTTCTTTCTGAAATAATATAAATTGCAATTAACATTTGCAGGTGACCTGGGGTGCATTTGAACCAAATGCTACTGGTTCTCAGAAGAAAAAATTTGCATAAGAAAAAGAAAGGTACAAAATATCCACTGGTAAAAAAAATTTTTTGCATCACCATTTCATGGTACACCACTTCATAAGAGAACATGAAAATGAGTACAATACCTTAAGCTGTTGAATTTGTGATCGCATAGCAATAACATCCCCTGATGCATCTTCATTAACAATGGCCTAACAGAAGCAAAGGAGTAGCATCAAGTACCAACAATGTTATGTACCCTCATCAAACAATTTCAGTCTATTAGCTAATTTAACAATATGAAAAGCGAAATAAGATGTTGGATGATAATTACTGAACCATTCATTTAAAATATATATTCTTGTCACATTAACATTACCGCAAATGTAATATTTTGGAATGACCAATTACAAATAACATACATTGTTCTTAATGAATTTTGCACGTTGCGCAAACTTCAATGTGCTTAATGTCTCCAATGAACAGCTGCAATGAAATGGTGCATACAAATGAGAATAAACATATATAGATATATCACCTTCCAAGAACTATGATAAATAAATAAATAAATAAAAATCAAGTATACAATCACCTAAAACAGTGAAATATCCTTCGGCAGTTTCTAATGAGATTTATACAAATTCAATTATTTAAAATCAGTTTACAATCACCTAAAACAGTGAAGCATTCTCTGTCAGTTTCTAAATGTCTGAGATCTATTCAAATTCAATTACTTAAAATCCAAGAACTGAACCTTAGTTCAAATTCGGCAAACACATATTAATGTTTTTATAGGAGGAAAACAATTGCTTTCACCAAATGTTAGAGGGTGTAACTTGAAATTAACATTTTTAAATATTTCTTATTCACGCTCAAACATTTTATCAGATGAACATATTAAGTTCCTATCTTTTCATTTATTTGATATTTTATTATCCAATAGCTTTAAAACTCAAGAAGTGTCAATGTTTTGATACATGATGAGAGAAAGGTAGTTCTAGGTGTGCGTATTCTAGTGAATTCACTATACGGGTCAATTTCTGATAGAAAATCTTTTAGGGAAGAAAAAACAGTGTTCTCAGAATTGATTTATGCAGATACCAACAATCTAGAAGGAATGATCAAGAAAATTAGAGCGACAACTAACCAAAGAGATGGACTAATGTTTGCAATTATAGTAGTTTTTGAATTCCCTCCTAGTGAATCCTGAAAAGAAAATAAAATTTGATTATAATAAACTGTATAAAATGTGACATGGCATGAATGATATAAGAAATCAACTTTGCCCCATTATAGTGCTTTAAACAATTTAATGAATTTGATTATATAAATCTATCTAGACCAATATCCCATACAGTCTACCTGTAGTCTACCTTATAACTATTTAGATAAATCAAAAATATATATACCTGAAGCAAAAATGTAAGCTTGGAATCTCGGTAAGGAACATGTTGTGACTTTCCATTGGATATGCTCACAAGGTTCATGATCACAAGTCTGCAAACATTAGAATTAGCTCAATGAAATGAACTTTCGACACACCAAAAATCATTAGCAAATCTGTTATGCCTATAATCACTAAAAAAAAAAAAAAGAATTCTTGAAATATTTTATAAGCCAAACAAAAAGGATAAAACTGCACCCCAATGTTGAAAGAGACTTGTTGATATTGGTAGCTTCCTTGAGACGTTCACCTTCTGCACCAGAACTCTTCTGCCTGTAATCATGCATAAAATTAGTTGTAATAATCATAGAACTTTAAAAGGAAGAACTTTGTCTGCTTTAGAATTATCATTCATTTGTTCCACGTTATACTACCTCTCGGATCCTGCCAAATCAACAAGATTAAGCCGAGCAAACCGGTGGTGAGTTATACCTTGGGATTCCCACTGAGAAAAAAAATACCAATCAGAAAGTCATATCAAATTAACCAAAATACGATGTATTCAAATTAAACAAGAAATTAATCAGAAGCTTGTTAGATTTATCTAAAAATGGGAGATTGACCTACTAAGTACTAACCTTACTTTCAATGATACATGTAAATACACTGTGAGAACGACTACTTGCTCGGTTCATATTAGTGGCAGCAACTTTTCGATTTGCAGCTCCCTAAATACAAAAGACATGATAAAAATATTTGTATGGAGAAATAAATATCCATGCAAATAATTTATACAAAAAAAAAAAATTTTCTGAAGAAATGTATTCTTTTTCTTATTTTTAGTAGTAAGAGTATTAAAGTCTTTTCCTTTTCCAATCACATAAAATAAGTTGATTTTCATAAATGCAAAAGGCCTTCTACGTGTCCCCGAATTTTGATTTCACAAAAAAATGGAGTCAAATTTCAACACTGAAATGCTCTTATTACATAACAAGCTTTCGAAAAAAGTGATTTTTTCGGTTGAACTGTGATCCGTGATGCATAAACATGCAGCCTCATATTGAAAATTACATACATGCAAATGTAAAGACATATATTTACGATTCCCCCTTTGAGGATAGAAAGGCGGGGATAGAAGAAATAGAATGAGAGGAAAGTTAAAATTCAAAGCCCATGAACTTAAATAATCAGCTCACGGATACCAGTATAACTGTTCATTTAACATCAAAGATCACATCACAAAAAAGTAAACTTTCTTACCTGAATAAGCTGTTGAAGAACATCTCGAGCATGTGTGACTTCTATCTCCTTGAGATTTTCAACATAGACCCCTTTCTTCACATCTTCTCTTATCTGTATAAAATCCACCTGAAATTGTTAGTTCATGATAAATAAAACAAGTGAACAGCTATTAGTATTTATAGTACTTTTTTATAACTAGTAAGTGCAAAACAAGAATATTTTGAAAATTTTCTATAGAAGAAGAATTTGTTTAATCTCTGACAATAAATCTTGATAAAAGCTGGGCAAGTGAACCATACCTGTAAATTAGTAGATGATGGATCCAAAAGATCAAGAATCTGTTCATTATATATTTCCAAAAATGAGCATTTACAAGTAAATTTTATCTTTTCATCTTTGCGAGCTTCTTCTTCCTGCATACGAATGAATGAGGGACCATTGCATGAAAGTACGAAATCAGCTTTAAGGAAATGCTACAATAATCAACAAAAATTTAGCTATCAGAAAGCAGTTTGTATACGGATATAGACTCTCGAAAAGGCAATTACTAATAATACAGTGGAATGTAACTTTTACCAAAAGAATGTACTAGGTACCATATTGGAAAACAGCTTCATTCTGAATTCTGAAATAAACTAATGCACTATATATATTGAGTCTTCCAAACTTGAACAAAATTTGATAGAGGAAAGAAAAAAAAGAGGGGGGGAGAAGTAATGCAAGCGCCTTACATTCGCAGCACGTAAAGAAAAAGACACCAACCTTCTGGATTCTTGAAAACAAATACTCGAATACTCTAGGTGTCATTCCACAGTTAGCACTGTGTCTTCCTGTGCCTCCCTCAATGTCTCCAAGCATAGTATGAGTCTTCCCACTTCCAGTCTGTGTATGCATGCATAAATGTGGGAATACAAATAAAAACATTACATTTATCACAAATAATTCCACAAATAAATTCAATTTTATATCATATCATACGAAAATCACTTCATAGAATACTATCACTTGGCACAATTATTTTTTCAATACTATATATACATTTAAATAAGGCTTAATACTTTTGAAAAAAAAAATACAATAATCATGTGGAGAAACTAAATCTAAAAACAGTAGCTGAAAGCTTACTTGTCCATATGCAAACATACAACTGTTGTACCCTCCCATGCAATTATCCACCATTGTCAATCCAGCCACTTTGAATAGTTTCTCCTGTTATATTGCAGAATTAATATTCACAGAATAATAAATGTAACTACAGATGATAAAGGCAGCTGAGAATGGCATCAACAATTAAATCCAACGGACTGAAAAATTTTACCTGACTGACGCTCTCATCTGCTACAAGATCAAAGGTGAAGCGGGACTCTGGATGTCCAGTCCAAGTGATTGTCTGACAGCTTTCTTGCCTTACACACTTGCTAAAGCCTTGAAGAGAGATTTCTGAACTACTAAGTGGACGTAATCTGATAATAACCTACAAAAAGTTCAAATGAAACAATGATAATATACAGAATCGGTACTGCTTGGTGTGAATCTCGAAATCTAAAACATATAATCCGCCAAAAAATACACTTAATCTTGAACCTAAGCAAGTTAATTACCCATAACAAGCCTAACCTAAACCTGGCAACTTCAGAAGAATTTTGTGATTGTAAGTTCAATTGCCGAAGAAACATCATTGCTTCAGTAAATTCAAAACTATATATAGTGCAAATTTCCCGATAATCATGTTCAAGATAGAATGAGACTGCATTGTAATAATCTCTTACAGAATTTTCCAACTTTAAAAAAAAAAAGAAAAGAATTATTTATTTTCCAGAAGCAGCAAAAGCACTTGTAAAACCTCTTATTACCTGCACATTATGGTCCTTCCAAAACGATGGATCTTCACAGAACTCAAAGCTCTGAGTCTGTGACATCCGCTCAACAGATCCGTCGCCGCCATCAGCAGCATCCTCCCACTGACAAATGCTGCGAAACGCCGGCGTAGAGACCAGAGAATGGCTAGAAGAAAACTTCTCTCGAGTCATCGATTTTAAAAGATCTGGAGTATTCGGCAAGGTGGATGGCATGGACTCCGATGTTGAGGGATCATGGAAACCAAACCGGCTCTTGATAGCGCTTGCTGCTTCCGAAATGAACGGCATTTTCTCTCAAATCACAAACTTCTGCTTATCGTTTCCTTGTTCTGAAATAGGGAGAGAAATGGCAGCTTTGGTTTTGAAGTCAGCAGAGAAAAGCCTACGTGCAAGATTTTGGGGATTGAGGGATTTAGTGTGAGAATGGAAGGGAAAGGGGAGATGTTAGGCTTAGGATGGAGAGAATCTTGACAAAGAAACCGAAACAAGAAAAAAAAAAAAAAGAAAATCAGAGGGAGGGAGAGATTTGAAATTGGGAAAAAATCAGAGAGGATGATCTGATGTTGCGGAAAGGTTTCAGTGGACGGTTAGGATGGGCTTATTTCAAATTTGAAGACCGTTTAAGTTTTTATTTTGAATTAGTATGTTATCATTCCAGTGCGTTGGAAAAGAAATAATTTAAACAGTAAATTGAATAAATAATATCCAAGCAAAATAATATTTATCAAATGTAAAATTAAAATATTAATTAATGTAAACGTACATACATATTTTAAAAATGTTTCCATAATATTTAATAAAGCCATTCATAATATTCAAATATAATTAATATTTTACATAATATTTACATGATGTCTAATAAAGTCATTTTTAATATTTAAATATAGTCAATATTGTACAAAAAAACATAAAGCGAATACAGATGATGAGTAGTAATTAAATGCACAAAGAACTAATTAAAGGGAAAAAAATAATTGAGCTAGTTAAAATTGGTAACCAATGTCAATTTTATATTGTAGCAGCAAAAGACAATAAAAATAGAGGACTTTTTACATCATAATATATATATATATATAAAGAAAAGAAAACGAATTGAAAATGTACAAAATAGGGGGATATTTATTTGTTTTTTGGGCAGAAAAATTTAGAGGTTATACTTCTTTCTCGTGCGTTTTTCCTGCTTCGTCTCTCTTGTTTTGCACTCAACCCGCACTCTTTAGCTTTCTTCCACATAGAATAATAGACTAAAGTCACAACCATGCTTTATGAATTGCAAGGTTTTTGAAGTAGATGGCGGGAGAGGCTGTGCAGGAGAACTAGGTGGAGAAGTGCATGAGAGAATCAGTGATTGTTTGGATTTAGGCTGGTGATAAGGAGCAGTGGTAGGTGGAGGAAATATGATTGTTTGATTCTTCTTTCTTGTTTTTTTTGTTTTTATTATTGAGTTTTATAGCGGTTTGTTTAATTTCAACTACATGAAGCGGATTGATATGTGGAAAAATATTCTTTAAGTTTGGCAGTTTTTAAAAGGAAAAAGAAGGATGGCAAAGTGCAGTAAAATCATAGGAAGAAGTCGAGTCAATGCAGTAATTGGAAATTGAAAATGTCAAGAATGGTGTCGTTTCATGCGAGATGAATACATAATATAGTAGAGAAGGCTGGCGAGAGAAATGTGGAGAAGGGGAGAGGGAGGGTGGCTAATGAAAGCGAAAATCTGAAAAAGTTGTAATTTGGGTCTGCAAGAGAAAGAGACTAGGGGCCAAGCAAGATCCTTCAAATCCCGACCAAATGGCATCGCGTTCCTGAACATAGAATGCCACCCAACACATCGTGGTTTGTTGCAGGAAAAGGAACCAATTCAGTTTTGATTTGGTGGGCATCATTTACTCAAACTGGCTGAAGAGTAAAACAGTCCTTACAGAATGCCACCTAACGCGTCATGCTTTGCTGCAGGAAAAGGAACCCATTCAGTTTTGATTTGGTGAAAGCGGTGTCGTTTACTCAAATTGGCTGAAGGGTAAAACAGTCCTCACACTGTAGTAACTACAGTATTTTCCAATAGGCCTTTTTATTATATTGGATGTATAAAATTGCTAGCTATCATTTTCTATTGTCCTAATTACATAAAAATTCATATTCTTCCATTATTTTTACCAAAATAATTATATTTTTTACTTTTTAACTTTTAAATATAAATATTTTCAATTTTATATCTAACGTAATTTCAAAAAAATTTTAATTTGGTTTAACAATAAAATGACATTTCGAATCAAATTTTATAGGATTTGACACTGCTAACATGTATTAATATATATATATATATGATATTTAGTTTTTTTAAAATAATGTGACATTTGGTTGAAAAAAATATATAGTTCTACAAAGAACTAGTCCAAAATGAACTACGTTTTCATAGATTTGAGCAGAACTAGCCACTAGAGCACTTAGTTTCAAAGCCAAAAAAATCTAGATCTGCATAAGTCTATGTAAATATACATAAATTAATTCAGATATAGTTTTAGTAGAAGAGTAGTTTATATAATTAGATCAGTGCAGACCTATTTAAAATAAAAAAAAAATTGTAGTGCCAAATAAAAAAATACGTTTGGAGTACTATATTATTATCGAACCAAATTAAATTCTTTTTGAAACTACATTTGATATAAAACTAAAAGTATTTTTTAAAAAAAGTTAAAAACATAGCGAATAGGATTATTTTGATATAAAAGTAAAAGTATAAAATTTCATGCAAATTGCCCTTTTATATTTACAAATGATTTTACGTTTTTGTAATTTTTAATATGATGTATTTTTCAGGCTAAAAAGAATTTTGTAGTTCGTATTATTAATAAATTTATATTTTTTGTCATAATAATGTTAGAAAATGGTAAGTTGTTTCTAATGTATAACATCTTTGTAATTTCAAATACACTCGTCATTTTTTTATATTATTATTATAAAAAAAAATAAATTTATTGAAGGTATAAACTACAAAATTCTTTTTTACCCAAAACAAATTCATACTTAAAATTGCAAAAATATAAATTTTTTGTATTTTTTCCATTTATATATTTAAAAAAATTCAAAAGGAAAATTTTTTTTTATTTCCAAATTTCTCTGTTTTGGCTCTTAGATCATCCAAATAACTTCTAAATTTTCCTTCTTATTTATACTTAGGAGTTTTATGTTATCCAACATCTTCTTTATCTTCTTATTTACTTATCTCACTCTCTAAAATTTATATTTTATCTTCTCAAATATAAGGAGTGAAGGTTAGCCCTTCTCTCTTAACAATTTTTTATTTTTTTCTATCTTTCTTTTTTTTATCTCTTACTATCTCTATTCATTTTTATAGATAATTTTATTAATAAAAAATTAAAATAGGAAATAGAATGAAGAATATTGTTGGAATGCACGTAATTTTTAAGACAAATTAAAATAAGGAATGAATTTTTTATAATATAAAGAGTAAAATAGATAATATTATTAGAGATATTTTTAGTCGTAACGACAAGTATATTTATATATACCGTTGGTAAAGGAAATGAAAAACAAGGAAAATGGCAAGTTATTCAACTTTTATTCGTGATTAAATTTTAAAATTTTTATTTTATTTTTTGTTAAAAATGAGTCTTTTAATTTGATTTTATTTAAATGAAATCTTTCACTTTATTTTTATCGAAGTTAAAATTTTGAATTTTAGTTTGGTAAGTAACTAAAACGTTTACTGCCGATTAAATAAGAGCTAAAACAGAAATGGAAAGGCTTAACAGATGAAAATTTAAAGACTCCATAAATAAATTAAAACACATAATTTAAATGAAAGGCTTAAATCTGATGATTAACTTCTCAAAACTTGTAAAGGATTAGAAATTGGGAACACGCTAACATTTTATATTGCTCATTCTTTGTGGTCCCAAAGGAGACTCAAGTGGTGTGAAGGTGGTGGGTGGCTCCTCAAAAAAGAGTGGAAGTAAATGTTATGAGAAGGTTGATACAGAGTCCATAATGGTAGAGGCTTATAACATTACTGTTGGAATAGGAAAGTAATGAAAATAATAGTGACACCGTGGAAACTATCAAAATTTGTTGATTCGTATGAATACCAAAAAATAACTTTTTATAATCTATTGATTTCAAGAATACTGAAAAATAAACATAAAAAATTCGATATTTACAAGGAAAATTTTTAAAAATAGTAAAAAGCACTAAAATATTATAAAATATTCGAGAAAAAAACCATATCCGAATCTATTCCAAATCACTTCAAAATTTGAGAAAATTTCATGGATTACTTTTTTTTTTCATATTTACCCTGATTTCCCGTTTCTTCATTTGTACGTAAAAGAATTACATTTTCACCGATTTATCATATCTCACGTTTCATAAATGCATGTTATCGATTTAATCAAATTATTGTCAGTTTTTCACGCTATTTTCTCGGTTGTAATGTCTCACCTCTCCACTTTCCCACATCTTTATCGTGTTTTGTATTTGGCATATTTTCTTCGTCTCAGTTTTTCTCTATTCTTTGCTACTTCAGCATTAGTTTTCTTTGCATTTCTCTTAGCATTTGTTTTTTGAGGTTTCATTTTTAATATAAATGGCTGAAACTCCATTTAAGAGCTAGAGCTTTTTTATGAGAAGCTTATTATTAAGTTGAATAAAGCTAAGGATACTTCTAACGAGGAATATATTCCTGATGAGAATAGTTACGAACATGTGGTTTCAAAGAAAATGAAAATAAAAGTACCAAAGAATATGCGTGAGAAATATTTGGCTTTTGTTTTTGCAAATGTTGGGTCTGATATAAGTTTTGTTCATTTTGTATAATTTTTTTAGTGTTTTTTTCACTATAAAAAAATGTCAAAATAGCTATCATATTCAGCTACTACATAGTGACAAAAAAATGACCAAATAAACAATTAAAATAATAGCTACCACTTAGCTGATATTCTGCTACCGCTTAGTGACCACAAGTCAACAACCACAAAATATGATAACTAAATTTGAAGCATTTTTAATAGAAAATTTAGAGACTACATTATTTTTGTGGTAGCTGATCAACAACCACAATTGTAGTGTGGTTGCTAATCAGCTACCATATATAGTGTGGTAATTGATCAACTACCACATAAAAGTGTAGCAGCTGATCATTGACCACAATTGTGGTCACTAATGGTTACCAATACTGTTGTGGTAGCTAATATTAATATATAATTTTTAATATTAATATTTATAAATAATTATTAAGTAATTATACATATTTATTAATTAACAGAAATAAAAAGTATTTATATTTAAATATTAAATTTACAATTTAATTAATTAATATTAGAGTTTAATTATTTAATTAATTAATTGGAGTTAAATAAATTTTATTGCTATAAAATTAATTATATATATGTTATCATAGCCTAAATAATATCTATATTAATTAAATTAAATATAAATTAAATTAATTTTAAGTATATATTTATATTAATTAAATGAGTTAATTAATATAGAAATATTATAGTTAATTCGAAAAATTATAATAATAAAAGTTATTATATATAATATATAGAATTTTATAATATATATACTGGATGTATTAGTAAGTCATAACAAATGAACGAATTAATAATCATATAATTAAATGATCATCCAACGAATGTGAATACATGATTTTAAATTGTTCTAATCGTGTATAGTATTGAAGTCAATGATTTATATGGTAAGCTATGTATCAATAGTATTGAAGTCAATGATTTATATGGTAAGCTATGTATCAATGTATCATAGAAGAAGTACATTATATAATATAATTATATTAATTAATTAAAGTGTGATTTGGTAATAAATTTTAACACCATAAAATTAATAACATTATTATAGCCCACATATCACATTAACTTCATGATGTTAGCACACATTTTCACATTTTTAATTCTACAATTTGAAAACTTTATTTAGATTATAAGAAGTTTTATTTTAATAACAAATATATTTTCGCTCAATATAACATAACCACACCAAAATTAAATATAATAAAACAAAAATTACATATAATTAAAAAAATAAAATATAATTAAAAATAAAGTGAAAACGTAATAATAATAAAATAGTATAAATAATAATAACATAATAAAAGGGAATTTTACAAAAGTTACCAAAAAAAAACAAATATTTTTTTATATTTTAACCAGTGCTGAAAGTTTTTTTTTTCAATTTGACGAAAAACAAATTTGTAAAATTACAATAGTATCTAAATTTTAAAATGACCACAAAATATGTGCAAACGATATATTTTCGGCATATATTCAGTACACGTAAGACATATGTTTGGCCCTATTTGGTATTGTGTTTGGAAAATGCACTTTTCAGAAAAAATTTTGTAATTCTAGCCTTTTTTAAGTTTTAAAAATTGCTTTCGATAGAAACAGGTAAATAGATATTTTTTTTTCCAAATTCAAATTTGAAAAAAGTAGTTTATAAAAAATTAAAAAAATCAGTCAATTAAATAAAAAAATTTCAAAATCTGCTTTTAGAACCTTCAATAGCAATCCAAAACATCCCCTTTGTTCAATAAAAGAACAAAATAACAAGAACAATAACAATTAAATTATTAAAAAAAAAAGAATAATAATAAAATTAAATAAAAAATTCAAAATATCACAAATTATCAAATAATAATATCCAAATTTTGAAAGTCACAAAAAAATGTGCCTATAAGGTATGTCTTGGGAATACATTCATTGTACCTTCGGCATATGTTGGTTCAATTTTCACCAATAAAGAAAAAAAACATGGAACAAGAAGAATTGATTATTAAAAAAAAAGAATAATAATATAATTGAATCAAAATTTAATACATCACAAATTCTCATTCAAACAGTTTGGTACGCATTTCGAAAACCTTGGATATATCTTTGGAAAATTTTGGATATATCTTGGAAATTCTTCAGGAATTTATGAGGTATATCTTGGGAATACTTCTGATATATTTTGGGAATTCCTTAGCAATATATGAGCTATACCTTGGGGATATTTCTATTACACATTTTCTCAAGGAAATCTCTAGGAGGAATTCTCTGGGAATATCTACGCTATATCATGAAAATACTTTCGGTATATATTTGGGCATTTCATGTTAATATCGCGAGTGTACCTTTCGGATATTTTGGATATACCTTGAGAATTCGGTGAAAAATACATGGAAGAAATTATTTGGGAATACCTTAGGTATAATTTGAAAATACTTTCAATATATCTTGAGGCAAAAAATTCAATTATTAAAAAATGAAAAAGTAAAAAATATTTTTCTAGTGAAGGACCATTAATTAAAAATAATAATCATTGTAACAGACCTACTTTATCCAATATATACCAGGTAAAAATGAAAAGAAGTTTAGTCAAATTGAAAAACAATAAAAGTGATAGTAATTTTGAATCCAATAGTTAAAATTTGGTATTTAATATAAAATCTCCTAAATAAAACTTAATTATAATTATATATAATTAAATTAATAATTAAATATAATAAATTCTTGAAATTTATTATCATTTATTGTTATTATTATTATTAGTAATTTAATACTAAATAAATAATATAATTGAAATTAATTTTAAGTATTATTATAATATTATTTAAATTATATATAATTTTATAATAGAGAAAAATTAATAATTAAATTAATTATATGATAATTAACTAATTAAAAGTAACTATAAAACATAAATAATATAAATCAAGATTCAGCTTGTGTTATTAAAATTAATTAACTAAAAATAAGGGTTTGAAAATTCAGGTTATCGCAAATCACAACAAACCATGCCAATGATAATTCATATAAAGCCAAAAAGAGAAAACCTCTTAAGAGATACCTTGAATAATTATTTTTGTGTTAGCAAAAATATTATTCCTTGAGAGAAATGATATAGAAAATTAACACTTAATTTTTCTAAGGAAGCTACGGCTTTTTCTGGTAAAAAAGGCATTTTATAGGTGTTTTCTAAACATTTTAGGGTTGCCTAAAGACCAAAATATTGCCAAAATAAGATTTGGGCCAAATTGGCATTTTTGCCAAAATTAGGGCTGCATCAGCATGCCATCACATGTTGCCCTCTTGCCAACGAGCGCTAGCAACCCCTCGCGGGTCCGCACGTGCCCGTTACCCCACATAACAAATTTTTTTGAAATTTTTTTCATGATCCCATCACGATCTAACCCAATAATTCTTTCATATTTCTGGAATTCATCCAATACCATTTTATTTCTCATTCACACCTTCAAAGTGTATGACGTATTAGGTTTCCAGTTATGTTAACCACCCGAATCAACATTTGATATCGAGCAAGTTATGAGGGGTATTTAGCTACACATCATGACTCCTAATTAACCAGAAGGTCAGTAGTTTGACTATGAATTTTTTTATAGACAATATCTGTACAATTCGTCCTTTCACCATTCTATACCCCATACAGTTCAGAGTATGGATTATGTGTTATCTCCCGCTAGACTGACTGCGTCACACCTAGCCTAAGTGATATTAGATCTTGTCATTGAAACTCATTACTCTATTAGACACGTCACTGAAGACCATCTTCATGACATTTCTACTCCGGCCAAAGATTCCTGAGTAATGATCCCAACAAGAGGTCATCGGTATATACTTTCTTTAACAGGAGTGGTAAATCCTCTATTGACTACCTAATTACCTTCGAATAAATCAAGTTGTACCCAATCACTACCTTATGAGCGCTTTCTGTAAGGCAATAAGGAATGAAGTCAAAGTACATAATCGATATCCAAGATATCCATGAGTACCTCAAGTTTAAGGATACTTATACCATTGCTATGATAAGACTACCATTTACATTTGAATAGATAATCCATATGATTGTCTCATAGTAGGTCATCCAATATACTTAACTACTTTTAGTAAACATTCATATGTTAACTCTAAACATCTCATATCTATAGTTTATGAGATCAACTACCTGATCAAATCAAGGAGTATAATATGTACTAGTCAATCTGGATTAACAATATCCCATCTTGTTAATCCTATGACTAGGGATAATTTAGATATGAACACAATTGTACATCATATGAATCTCACAATCATGATCTCATCATGATTTCCTTCATACTGTGTTTCATATCACGGACTTCAATTAATTAGCTTACGATCTACATCAATTCATATGCAAATGAAAACTAATATAATGAAAGAATGTCATTAATAATGTGTACATTAAATGCCTTAGGCGATTGCCTTTAGGGTATATCTCTAACAGGTTATGCCTAAGTAAGATCTTGTCCCTATACCTACTAGGTAACCATCTGATGAACTCGAGGGGCAGTAATCTGGGATTAACCATAAAGTAGGTGACTTCTATTGCTTACAATTTCAGGCTAAGGCAAGGTACACTCCTCCTCACCTTAGAGAAGAAAGGACTCCAAGCCTTAGAGCCGGAGGCAGTACTAGCACTAGAACTACTGCCCAAAGATTTTTCGCCCACACCAATCATGGAATTCATCTTGGAGTCTATAGAGAACTATTACCCTTTGTTAGAGGCTCGGGGGGCAGCTCACATATGTCTTATAGATTGAGTATGAATAGGAAACAACAACCTTCTTTGCCTTCTATATTGGTATATGCACCAGTACCTACTCCAGCACTAGTGGACATTGAGGTAGTATGGGAGGTGGTTCAAGAGCTATATGGGTCTAGCCTCAGACAAATAGGCCATCCTGAGTTCCATAAGCCCTATCCATGTATGATTGATCGAGAGAATCCATATCCAAGAGGGTAAGTAATACTAGACTTCACACTTTTCTCTAGAGAAGATGGATATTCAACACTGGAACATATAGCGAGGTTCACTATTCAATATGGGGAGTTAGCCAATTATGAGAATTTATCCTCCTACAAGCTCAGTTTGTTTCCTAACTCCTTAATAGGCTTGACTTTTACTTGGTATGCTACACTCCCTAGGAATTCTATACTAATATGGCGGGAAATGGAGAGGAAATTTCATACTTAGTTCTACATAGTAGAGCTAGAGATTTGTATAGCTGAGCTCTCAAGAATAACACAGTAGCGTGGAAAGACTGTTGATCTCTTCATTGCAAGATTCAAGAAGATTAGGAATTGATACAAGATCCACTTACTAGAGATAGAGTATGTCAAAATGGCTACAGATGTCTTGACATAGAGCTGAAAAAAAAAGTTTCAAGGGATAGAGTTCAGAGATTTCTACAAGATGGCTGCAAAAGTCTCTGAGTAGAAGAATTGCTCAAAGAGAAAAACCACAAAAGGAAAGCTGTTGTGGGCATATACTGTTAAGAGGTAGTACCTGAAGTTACTATTGCTAACTTAATCAATACTGGTTCCCATATGTGTCCTATGCTAGTGAAGAAGACTCTAGACTTATGGAAAAAGAATCAGGCCTCAAACAACTAGCCTCAATATATATTTGAAGTTTCTAAGACTAAGAAGATCTTTAATTTCTTAGTCAAAGAAAAGTTCATCAGCTTTTCTCCAGAATACTAAGCACTATCTAAGGAGGAACTAAGGTGCAAGACATACTGTAAGTATCACGACTCTTGAAATCATAGCACTAACTCTTATTAGGGTTTCAAAAATGTGATACAGGACATGATCAATAAAGTGATACTCAAGTTCCCTTAAAAGAAGGAAGCTATGGTAATTGATGAAGACCTATTTCTTCCTATAGCTTCAATAAACATAGCAGCTTTTGATCTTAGGTCCTTTCTAAATGTTAAGAAAAGAAGGGAAAGTGAAAGGTTAACACCTAATTCCAAAATTCGAAAGATTGGGATACTTAAAGATTAGGATACTTAAGGATCTAGCTGCACAAAAGAAGAGATCAGGCCTATTTAAGGTCGACCCTAAGAAGAAATGACTTGAGGAGTAGATACTCTCCAAGACACAAAAGGAGAGATTAGGCCTATTTTAGGCCGGTTCCTGAAAAAGATGCTCAGAGGAGCAGACATTCATCGAAGAAAGAAAGGCAATTTGAGCCTGAAGATTACCAACGAACTAAGAGAAAGTTGAGGTTTGTTGTGCTACTCTCAATACCAGCAGGTCAACAATGGCACAAAGTTCAATACAAAAAGTTTCCTAAGACACTAATAAGAACTTAGAAAAGAAGGTTATAGAGATAAAGAGCAGCTGAGAAATGAGACAAAAATTGCTACTGAGGAAAAACTTGAGGAAAAGGTAGACATACCAAAAGTAGAGGTTGAAAGAACCAAGTTTGGGAGGAAGTCTATAGAAGATATAGAATCAGTAGGGAGCTCAGATGAGGCAGAACTAGATATAAAAATCATCTGGGTAGGTAATGTAACACCCCTTACCCCACTCTAGAACAACAAGGTAAGAAAGCGTTATCGACTTGCTTATATTGAAAACTTTGCTATGTGAAAATATTGATTTTTTTTTTATTATTACTATTAATATTAATATTTTTACTTTAAACCAAGCGTGCATCTAATTAAAAATTCCGCACACTTCAAAATTCATAATCCATATCTTGTAATTAAATATATATTTACAATAATATTAAACTCAAAATATATGTGAAATACACTCTATTATATTCTACATGTACAAAATCTTTAATTAAATATTATAAGCTTTTAACAAAATACACAAAAAATTATTTGAGGCTTTAAGCTGCTATTGACTAGATTCCCTCCATTTTCTAATAGTTAGTTTAGATTTCCAAATCTTTTTGACTTGCATGAGGAATTAACTCGCATTATGCTACTAGCTTAGTGGTGCTTCATAGGATAAAAATCTTATATATATATACATGCCACATTTCTATTTTACAATACAAATAAAATTCCACATTTAATCATAACTTTTATGCAATATGTACATAATTATTTCATACTTGACATGAATGCAAAAATCTTACTGTAATTAAATTCATTCATGACATTTTTCTTTTTCCCCATTTATTTTAATCAAGCCTTCAACACTTATGTCCAAACTCATTAATAGGAATACAGAGCTGTCATTCCCAGCCTCTTAATAGTCTCATTTTCGGTTTTTTTTTATATTTTAAAATAATATCATTACTAGCTTTTTAAATAATGTCATTTTCGGCTTTTTATACAATGTCATTACCAGCTTTCTTTCTAATAGTACCATTACCAGCTTTAACAATATTTTATCGAGTGAATTTCATTTTTTCCCTGATTAGCATGTCAAACTATTCACTATTCTAGTTCTAGAATAGACACACTAGGGCTTTGTCATTATTTTTAACATCATCAGTATCAAATATTAATATATGTATAATATATCCATATGTACCAATAAGATTCAAATTTCCAACACTTATCTAACATACACATCATGCCACATGAAAAAGATCAAAATGCAAATTTTATTCTTATGGCAGATTCTGGTCCTGGGTTTGAGCCTCAATTTAAGCCCATTTATAGTTTAATTCAGACCTTATGGTCTTCTATAAATTTTTAGTTTATCGTCTTAGATTCAATTTGCTAAAAGAGAAGTTATGGCCAATTTACCGTGTAGTATTCAATCAAAATATGTCCAGTATTTTCTTGATACTTCTAGGTCCGAGATTTTGTAGTCAATATTTGGCTTAGTTACAACCCTAATTACAATGTATGTTCTTCATAACATTTTTAGTACTATGAGTTAAATTTCATTTTCAATTTGTTTCATATCAATCCAATTACTACAACACAAGTTTTGATTAAATTTGTCAAGGCTGTTCTAGTGAGTCTATAACAGGGCATTTATTGGACTCATTGCAAATTAATTAATTTCATAACCTTATGCAATCATGTTTATGCCCAAAATTTCCAAACCTTAAATACATGTGTAAATCTCAACATTTCGCACCAATTTTCCACAAAACTTTAAATACAACAATTTAACACACAATATTGCAAATCATATGCATCAATATACATTGTACAACATTTCATAGTCATTATGGCATGCAAGATTTTTATCAAAGAAGCACATACATAATTAGCCTCAATCCTCATCTTTTTCTTTTCTTTCCTTCACTTGTTAAGTGACCTTTTCCTTCCCCATACAACTAATACTTGTGCATGAATTATATCTAGTGTTCATAATGCTTTTCTACCCCTATCCATATCTTTATTTCTTCTTCTCTTTACCTTATTTATATTTGTTATAATCAATAGTCATTCACTCCATTTTACACAAACAAAACAATCCCACTTATTCCATATTCTTTCCCTTAACATTCATCACCTTTAAGTTACATAATCACCATTAATCACTTCTAAACATCCTCCCCTTTAATTCTTCTTCATTAGGCAGCTCCAAACACATCTTTATAAGTCTTATTTCTTTAGTTTTTAAGCCACAAAATCACTATTCACAATCACTTATGGCCTAATTTCATCATTCTCCAACAATCCAACACATCACAATACAAGTTCACATAACATCTAATAAACCTTAATTTATCAATTCCAAACACAACCATTATCCACATGGGTCTCAAATAGATGGAAAAAGGTTAAATTTGAAAAGAAGAAACTCACGTTGATGGTCCTCCAAAGGTGGCTAAAATTACCACTTATGTTTCTTCCTTGCTCTCCTTTATTTTCTTCTTCCTTTCTTACTCTTTTGCTCAATTATAGTGAAATCTCTTTGATTATTTCGTTTTTCTGTCTCTCAATTCTTCTTTCCAACTCTTTTAGAACTTGATTGAATAAAAAATAGAGGGTTTAGGGAGGGGAAGGTGGATGGCCAAGAAGAGAATAAGATGATGAAGACTTTTGGTGATAAGTCTTCAACTTTGTCTTTTATACTAAGGTAAAATGTGTGGGTCCCACTAATTAACTTAATCATTTTTCCTATTAGTTTATTAACTTAATTAATCTTGATTAAATTTTAATTATGGAAAGTTCCACTTCCACCACATAATTCCCTACTTCTCACAAATTTTCCCTTAACAAATTCGACAATATCGATTTTGTCCATAGGGTAATTTTATTTTTTTTCCAGTTCTTGCATCAATCTTTTTAATTTCTAAATAATAATATTCCTACTTATTTTCCCTCATAATATGTCATTTTTTTCATGGGTCTAAATTTAGACTTCGACCAGACCAGTGTGCTCGCTTACAGCCACGCGTGATTGAGGCCTAAATCGTTGGACGTTACAAGTAATGTTCCTATAATCCTTCAATGTAATGTTACATCACTAACACTTCCATATGTGTTTAAATCAAAAGAGGAGAAGGCATCAGGGAAGAAGTAAGGAGCCATAACTCATCAAAGGAAAATGAAGTAGATACAAAGGTCATTATCCATACTACTTATAGTGGCAATCCTCAAAAGGTGATCCTAGAGAAGCCCTTTGTGGAAATGACCAAACATATCAGGCCACTATATGTGAGAGCCCATCTCAATGATAGGCCAGTCTCTAAAGTACTAGTGGATAATGGGTCAGCTATTAATGTAATGCCACTAAGGTGTAAGAGAAGTGCTCTAAATGCAATTACCTTTAGCATTATATGTACACTTTTAGTCATATGAATAAAGGCTCTAATCATTATATTAATATTCATTTAATATGAATTGATGAGATCTTAAATTAGTTAATGAAAGTCCTTAATATGAAACATGGCATGAAGGAAATCATGATGAGATCATGATGTGAGATTTCTAATATGTGTAATTATGTTTGTATCTAAAATATTCCTAGCCACAGGATTAATGAGACATGACATTATTAATCTAGATAGGCTAGCACATGTTATACTCCTTGATTGGATCAAGTAGAGTTCTCATAATTTGCAAACATGAGATGTTTAGAGTTAACATATGGATGATTGCTAGAGCAATCAAGTACATTAGAGATCTACTATGAGATTATTATATGGGTACTTTACACATATGTCAATGATAATCTCATCATAGCAATGGTGCAAATATATTTGGACTTGAGGTACACAAAGTTATTTTGGATACTGATCATGTGCTTTGTTTCCATTCCTTATTGCCTTAAAAGAGGTTGCTCATATGGTGGTGATTGGGTATAGCTTGAGGTATTTGAAGATAGTTTGGTAGCCAATAGATGATTCATCACTCCTATTAGAACGAGAGTATACTCATGGCCTCTTGTCAGGACCATTACTCGGAAAACTTTGGCCAAA
>CATIWF010131116.1:0-11873 GCA_949630135.1 Balakata baccata
GGGTAGTGAGGCAAATTCAAATAAAAGAATTGAGAGAAAAGAGGCCACAAGTGATAAAAATGAGAGACATTCAAATAAAGGCCCAATAGTGAGTGATGGCGCCAATGAGAAAAAGAAAGAGAATGGCTCAAGAGAGAAAAATAAAAGTGAGATTGTGAGAAAAGAAAAGAAAGTAAGCTTGTATGCAAGGGAAAAGGATTTGAGAGGAGCTTTTTGGGCACAAAAGAGTTTCATTGTACTTATGTACAAAAAGAATCTTCTTTCTATAACTAACATTGACCCTTGTTTGCCAGTGTTTTTGTGTCTTTATTGCTGGAATTTGAGGAGATATTTTTGGAAGAGATTCCAAAGGGCCTTCCTCCATTAAGAGGCATTGAGCATCAAATTGACTTTGTTCTTGGGGCTACCTTGCCAAATAGACCAGCCTATAGAGCCAATCCCGAAGAGACAAAGGAAATACAAAGACAAGTAGAAGAGCTCTTAGATAAGGGGCACGTGAAGGAAAGCTTGAGTCCATGTGCCATACCTATTTTACTAAAGCTCAAAAAGGATGGGTCTTGGAGGATATGTGTATATTGTTGTGCCATTAATAAAATCATTGTAAAGTATAGACATCCTATTCCTAGACTTGATGATATGCTTGATGAATTGAGTGGGACATGTTTCTTTACCAAAATTGATCTTAAAAGTGGATATTTTCAAGTTAGAATGAAAGTAGGTGACGAATGGAAAACTGCTTTTAAAACTAAATATGGTTTATATGAGTAGTTAGTAATGCCTTTTGGTTTAACTAATGCACCTAGCACTTTCATGAGACTTATGAATCATGTTTTGAGACAAGTTATTGGTAAATTTGTACTTGTTTATTGTGATGATATACATACAGCAAGAGTTTTGATGATCATATTATGCATATTAGGGCTGTATTAGAAGCATTGAGACAAGAGAAATTGTATGCCAATTTGAAAAAGTGCACGTTTGCAAGTGAGAACTTGTGTTTCTTGGTTTTGTTGTTAGTGCAAAAGGAATTGAGGTAGATGATGACAAGGTAAAAGCTATTAAAGATTGGCCAATGCCTACTAATGTTAGTGAGGTAATAAGTTTTCATGGTTTGGCTAGTTTCTATAGAAGGTTTGTTAAAAATTTTAGTTCCATTGCAACACCTTTGAATGAATTGGTTAAAAAAAGGATGTAAGGTTTAAATGGACTGAAATACAGGAAAATACTTTTAATTTGTTGAAAGACAAGTTATGTGGTGCACCTATATTGTCTTTGCCTGATTTTAAAAAAACTTTTCAGCTTGAATGTGATGCCTCAGGAATTAGCATAAGTGTTGTTTTAATGCAGGAGGGGGACCATTTGCTTACTTTAGTAAAAAGTTGCATGGAGCCCAATTGAATTATTCCACCTATGATGAGGAGCTGTATGCCTTAGTGAGAGCTTTAGACGTGTGGTAGCATTATCTCCTTCCCAAGGAGTTTGTCATACATACTGATCATGAGTCTCTAAAGCACTTGAAAGGACAATTGAAGCTCAATAGGAGACATGGTAAGTGGGTGGAATTCATTGAGACTTTTCCCTATGAGATAAAATACAAGCAAGGAAAGGATAATGTGGTTGCTGATGCACTTTCAAGGAGGTACACCTTACTCTCTACTTTGAGTTCTAAATTGTTAGGATTTGAACAAATTAAGGAACTTTATGCAACTGATCTTGACTTTGCAAATGTGTATGAGGCGTGTGAGTATGTTGCTTTTCAGAAAATTTATAGGCATAGTGGTTATTTATTTAGGGATGGTAGACTTTGTGTGCCTATATATTCTTTAAGGGAGTTACTTGTGTGTGAAACGCATAATAGGGGATTAATGGGGCATTTTAGTGTTAATAAGACCTTAAACATGTTGCATGAACATTTTTATTAGCCACATATCCATAGGGATGTTGAAAGAATTTGTGCTAAATGTGTTGAAAGTAAACAAACTAAGTCCAAAGTTATGCCTCATGGGCTATGTACACCTTTGCCTATTTCTAATGCACCTTGGGTTGACATTTCTATGGACTTTGTGTTAGGTTTGCCCAGGATTAGGAAAGGTAAGGATAGCATATTTGTTGTTGATAGATTCAGTAAAATGGCTCCTTTTACTGCATGCACTAAAACAGATGATACAACAAATATTTGCTAATTTGGTCTTGAGGGAGGTTGTCCGTTTGCATGACATTCCTAAAACTATTGTTTCAAATAGAGATGCTAAATTCCTTAGTCACTTTTAGCGTGTTGTGGGGTAAACTTGCTACTAAATTATTATTTTCTACTACTTGTCATCCACAAACTAATGGTCAAACCAAAGTGGTTAATAGGACTTTAGGTACTCTTTTGCATGCTGTTGTGTGTAGAAATTTGAAATCATGGGAAGATTGTTTGCCATTGGTTGAATTTGCTTATAATAGATGTATCCATTCTTCTACTGGTTTTTCACCTTTTGAACTTGCGTATGGTTATAATCCACTAACTCCATTGGATTTGACACCTTTGCCTTTGCATGAGTTAACAAATTTGGATGGTAAGAAAAAGGCAGATTTGATGAAAGCTATGCATGAGAAGGCAAAACACTTGGAGAAAAAGAATGAGTCATGCATGCCAAGCCAACAAAGGAAGAAGGAAGGTGGTGTTTGAACCCAGTGATTGGGTATGGGTGCATATGAGAAAGGAGAGATTTCCTCACCAAAGGAAGAACAAACTTAATCCAAGAGGAGATGGTTCATTTTGTGTACTTGAGAGGATCAATGATAATGCCTAAAATATAGAACTTCCTAGTGAGTATAATGTGTTAGCATCATTTAATGTTTCTGACCTCACTCCTTTTGATAATGTAGGAGGAGTTGATTTGAGGATGAATCATTTTGAGGAGGGAGCAATGATGTAGATCAAGGACATGTGAGCCAATCTTCACGCAAGAAGGATGATGCACTTGTCATGCCAAGTGATTCAATCACTAGATCAAGGGCTAACAAGCTAAGGCAAGCAATGCAAAGCTATGTTCGAAGCTTGGTAACCAAGGAGATCACAATGGAGCCGTGCATCAAGGAAGATGTTGACAATGCACCAACAACCACATTGTCTTTACCTTGCTTGTACATATCACATATGGAAATGTCTTAATGAATTCTTCCCACTTTCCATGCCTTCGGTTCAGTTTCCCTTGCCCATTTAGGTTCCTTAGAGATTCATGATTAGAATGAATCACAAACTCCTTTGGATGTCGCTAATGCTGCCATACATCAAGTGCTCTCACCAAAGCATACAATTCCTTGCATATGTGGAGTACTTTAATTGAGCTACATTCAACTTTCACTAAAGTATGCTATTGGGCGTTTTTATTGCATCAAAATAGCACCTATACCAGTCCTAGAAGTATCACATTCAATTTCAAAAGCTTTCTCAAAATTAGGTAAATGCAAGATAGGAGCATAACATAATCAATCTTTTAAAGTCTTAAATGCAAGTTTCTATTCCATCTCCCATTTAACCCGACCTCCTTTTTGACTAATGCAGCCAAAGGAGCAGCAACAATAGAGAAGTCTTTAATAAATCGCTTATAAAAGCTAGCTAATCCATGAAAACTTCTCACCTCAAAAATAGTCTTAGGTGTTGTCCATTCTTAGATAGCCTTCACCTTTTCAGTGTCTACCTCAAACCCTTTGGCATTCACTCACAACAAATCCTAAAAAATTTACTTTTTCCATGCAAAAAGTGTACTTATTCATGTTAGCATAAAATTGTTCTTTCCCTAGCACTTCTAAAATAGCCCTAACATGATTAACATGCTCTTCCAAAGACTTGCGAAATATAAGAATGTCACAAAAATATACAACAAAAAATTTACTAAGGAAATCACGTAAACACATGGTTCATTGACCTCATAAAGGTTCTAGATGCATTAGATAAGCCAAAAGGCATTACCATCCATTCATACAAACCATATTTTGTCTTAAATGTTGTTTTCCATTCATCACCAGGAAACATCCTAATTTGGTGATATTCACTTTTCAAGTCAATTTAGTAAAATGCATGCACCATGCAAATCATCTAACATGTCATCTAATCTAGGAATGAGATGATGATACTTTACAACGATCTTATGGACAGCTCGACAATCCACGCACAGTCTCTAAGTCACACCCTTTTTGGGTACCAAAAGTACTGGTATAGCATATGGGCTAAGGCTCTCACTCACGTACCCCTTTGCTACCAATTTATCCACTTGCCTTTGAAGCTCTTTTGTTTCTTCAAGGTTGCTTCTATACGTTGGTCAATTTGGAATACTTGCTCCAAGCACAAAATCTATCTTATGCTAAATTCCTCTTAAAGGTGGTACTCCCTTGGGCAATTCTTCTTGCATCACATCTTTAAATTCCTATAATAGAGACACAAAACAACTAGGAAAACTCGGGTCAAGGTCAGTTGTAGAAAACATACTCTGATGCAACTAGGCCAAGGTATTCCTAGACGGTCACCCATCTTGGTACTGACCCTGCTCAACAACGCTTAATCGGCCGCTTAACTGCCTTGAGCCAAGCACTTCCCAAGAGGTCACCCATCATGGTACTGCCCCTGCCACAACACGCTTAACTTGAAAGAGCACTTACTATTCTACCAAAAGCTTAAGCTGTAGCAGAGGCGCAACTCTATTCCTTTATCCTAGATTAAACAAGGGCCACCAGTCTCTTTCAACTTTGTGTGCCACCTAGCTAAACCCGTTCCACACCCCCCAGACCCGAGACGTATCATTTTGATACCAAATGATGCAACTGGGCTAAGGTATTCCCAGACAGTCACTCATCTTGGTACTGACCCTGCTCAACAACGTTTAATCGGTTGCTTAACCGCCTTGAGCTAAGCACTTCCCAAGAGATCACCCATCATGGTACTGCCCTTGCCACAGCACGCTTAACAAGAAAGAGCGCTTATCGTTCTGCCAAAAGAATAAGCTGATAGCAGAGGCGCAACTCTATTTCTTTATCCTAGATCAAACAAGGGCCACCAATCTCTTTTGACTTTGTATGTCACTTGGTCAAACCCGTTCCACACCCCTCCAAACCCAGGGTGTATCATACTCTCTTTGAACCTACTTACTACAAGTGATTTCCTACCTAGATAAGCTCTTTTAAGTTCTCTCTCTTTTGCATAGAAACAACTCTTGTTTTCACTCTTTTCTTCACGCCTCAAATTCTTCTCTCTTGCACATCCCACTTTCCTTTCCTCACTTGAATCATCTAAATCATCTTCATTATCCACCTCATCTACACATCCTCTAGGAGATTAGAATTTGATGAAGATTTCATAACATCTAGCCTTGCATTCAACATTCTAAATTGTTCATTAACAGATTTTATGAACAATTTCATGTCAATCTCTTGTTTCTCTTCTCCACTAATCATTTTAATAACCTATTAAAAACACATTAAAAAAATACAAATTTATTCCTCACACTCTCCCTCATGTGTTTACACTAAAAAATAGAATGATAAGTGTTTGCACACATTTTGGCTTTTCTCAAAACTGATCTCACCATTCTTGCCTTTTTAACACTCAATAAATTCTTCTTGCAAGTCCTTTGTAAAGAACTCTATCAATGTTCTCACCAAAACAGCAAGTAGCAAAAGATTCTTGAAAGGTTTAGTTTAATGACGAAGGATGGATCAAATATAAAACAAAACAGCCCAAATATAATGAGAAAGATTTGAGAATTCCCAATTGAATAAGAATATGAAAAATGGCAGATTCAAGTGAAATAGAAAGGTCTGAACAACAAAGGGAAAAACTAGAACAAGCTGATGAATATTCTGAATTTTTTTTTCAATTCTGTATTTTTTTGTATATATTTTTTTCTTTTTTTTTATATTATGATGTAGTAGAACGAAAATTATAGAAAAGGAATCAAGAATGACAAAAGGAGACAAACTAGGATGAACGCAATCTATATATGTATATATATATATTATATTTTTTGAACTATTCGAATTTCAGAAAAAAAAATAAAATAGATAGATAGATAGATAGATAGATAGATAGATAGATAGATAGATAGATAGATAGATGAAACCTAAGCATGTTCTATTAGAGTTGCACTAACCACATTAGTGCAATTACCACCATCAATAATTAAACTACATGCCTTTCCATTTACAAAGCAACGCATATGAAAGACATTTTCTCTTTGATCACTAGTTTCATCCTTAATATACACATATTTAGAGCTCTTCTAACAACCAAAAATTCAAAAAGTACATCATTACCATATTGCACATCACCATCATCATAATCATTATCATCAATTAATGAATGTTTGCTATCACTATCACTATTTTCGTCACTTTCACTATCAATCACACCATTTAATGCGACCCACAAGCTATTAGAGAGCTTTAGGATTAAGTTGAATTAGAACCCAATGATCATTCTCAAATCAAGGTGATGTATGCATGGATAGCAAGCATGAAGAGCTATTTTGTATTAGTGAATTGGAGGAGTCTTACATCATTCAAATGGGCTCAAAGAAAGTTGCCCTTTGAGGTGATCCAAAGTGCAATTGGTCATATTCCAAACCAAAGGAGGCAGATTTGGAGCTTTGAAAGCTATATTGGGCTTAAAGTGCACGATCAAGGTTATGGGCCAACTATACATAAAAGGAAGCCTAAAGTGAAGATCAAGGAAGTCTTTCATGAAGATTCAAGTCAATTGGGCTTAATCACAAGGTGTCCAAGTCCATCAAAACAAGTTGACAGATTTGAAGAATCATGTGTAACTTAAGGGATCATGTGCAATGCATGTGCACAACTTATGTGAAAACCTTGGGAAGCGTGTTGGGCTTATTATTTGGGTTCTAATATGTTATTTTAAGCCCAAATTCGTGTGTGGTCCAAGTTTATAATAAGATCGTATCCACTTTTCCTATTTCCAATAGTTTTCCTTATTTGTCTAGGATTTAGTTTATTAGTTGTCATATCCTTATTTCCAAGGGATTAGATTATATCATATCTATCTTTAAGAGATTTAGATAGGATTGAATATAAATCCCTATCTTTAAGGGATAAGAAGCTATCTTTAGGGACTAGATTAGGATCAACATTAGTTTTCCTTTTCCAAAGAGGAAACTAACACTTTGGGACTATAAATAGTCTTCTGGGCATGTAAACTCATTAAGCTTATGAATAAAAATGAATTTGAGTGTTTCTTAATTAAAAGAGGCTGGATTGCTTCTTTAATTACTTTTTGAGAATTGCTAACTTATCAAGTAATCTTGCTTGTGGCATTTGCTATTCTTATTTTCTTATAATTTTGGTTCTTGCTACTTGTTTATCTTGGGTAAGATTTGCAACCGTTGGTCACTATAACTCAAATGTTTGTTCCTTTAACTTTGATGAGGGGTTTCAAGGTTTGTTCTTGGGGTTCCACATCAGTTTGGTATCAGAGCTTGAGGTTCGTTATCAATACCTATCTTTTATTTGCTTTCTAGCTATTGATTTAGTTAGGTTAAAAATTCTGCCTATAGAAGTATCCTAGTGTCAATTTCGGCTATGGTAGAAAAGTATCATTGAGGTTGGTTATCAATACCTATCTTCTTGTTCTCTCTCTCTCTCTTCATTCTCCCACCCATATAATGTGGCACACATCTTGTCCAGTTCTTTTTGAAATTCACTTACTAGAGATGCTTTGCCTTTTTTTCTTTCTCTTCTCGGTCTATCATCATCAAAGGGATCTAGATAACCTCTTTTCTCACGAGATCAAAACTTCTTGTGTTGGAGGTTGTTTACAGCCGCAAATCTTTTAACTTTTGTGATTGCTTATCCATTTGGTCTATTATTTCACCCATTTTACCCTCCAATATTTGAATGTAAGATTGAACAACTTCCATTGGGATATTGTCTCCATGTTCCTTATGCCCACTACTGCCTCTATCACCTTTAATTAACATTATATAGCTGCAAGAAAAGATTAGTGGAGAAATAAAGTCCTCACAATCACTCCCTCACGTGTTTACACTCAATTAACATAAATTCCCTCGTGTTTCACACAATAAATGGCTTTTACCCTTCTTTGAGCTCACCACTCTTTCCTTTTACCACTCAAAGATTGATCTCAAAATTACAATTAAGAATCAGAAATTAATCCAAGTATTTTAAAAATGATCTATGCTAAGAATTAACAATAAAAACCTAACAAGGATGAATGGGACAAAAGCTAGAGGCAAACTGATATGCAAAGGAAATATAAATATAGAGCTACATACAGATGCAAAGATGTGTATGCTACTGATTTTTATTCAATTTAAGCCTAAGAATGCAAATTTAGACTTAACAAATGAAAATAGAAGCAAAATGGATAGAAGTCAATAAAAGAAAACTAAGAGTGCAAAGAAGTAGACAATATGGAAAAATTAGTAGAATCGGTTTCCTCTTAATGAGTAGCTGATTTTACCACAATTTAACCCTTATGCAAACTTAAATATTCACCAAACAGTAAGAACTCAAGGTATTCTTGATAACTAAGCTCAATTCATAAAGATCAAGTCAATTGTTCAATATGGATGCCAATGTATCTGAATTCATAAAGTTGCAAATTAACTCAAATTCAACGAGTTTCAGGTTGATTGCTATGGACAAAGATGAAATCAAATGGATCTAGCAACCAATTCTCACAAAATTCAAATTTGGAACTCAAATAGCACAAATCCACATTTAAAGTGCTCAATTCGATTTTTTTTTTACTTTTCTTTTTTTGAATAATACTAGACAGAAGTTTCTGATGCAATTAATGAGTTAAATGCACGAAAGAAAGATAAAACATGCAACTTTGCCACTGGCCAGAATTAATTCCAGGGTACTTCTATGGACAGAATTGTAAACCTAAATAAATTAATGACTAAAAAGCAATAAAGGATAGATATTGATAACCAACCCCAAGTTCCGATACCAAACTGATACTAAACCCTAAGAACATGTTAAGGCAACAAACCTTTGAGTTATTGTGACCAACAATTGCAAATCTGACCCAAGCTAAACAAGTAACAAGAATCAAGATTGTAAGTGTAACAAATCTAACCCAAGCTAAACAAAGTAGTAAGAACCAAGATTATAAGAAAATAAGAATAGCAAATGCCAAAAGCAAGATTACTTGATAAGTTAGCAATTCTCAAAAGTA
This sequence comes from Balakata baccata, assembly GCA_949630135.1. Lineage (NCBI taxonomy): Eukaryota > Viridiplantae > Streptophyta > Magnoliopsida > Malpighiales > Euphorbiaceae > Balakata > Balakata baccata. Next base: position 9,203 of record CATIWF010131116.1, read on the forward strand.
ATTAAAAGATGCAATCCAGCCTCTCTTAATTAAGAAACACTCAAAATCGGTTTTATTTATAAATTAATGAGTTCACATGCCTAGATGACTATTTAAGGAAAAACTATTGGCTACTCGTGCATATATCAGTAAAAGCCATTTGAGTGAAACACATGAGGGAGTGATTGTGAGGACTTTATTTTTCCACTGATCTTTTCTTGCAGCTATATAATGTCAATTAAAGGTGATAGAGGCAGTAGTGGGCATATGGAACATGGCAACTATGTGCCAATGATAGTTGTTCAATCTTACATTCAAAATTTGGAGGATAAGGTGGGCGAAATAATAGACCAAATGGATAAGTGATCACACATGTTAGAAGATCTATGACAACAAACAACCTCCAACACAAGAAGATCAAGAAAAGGATCTCTACCTCAAGGCATCGAAATGATTCAGTCTCAAGAAGAAAAAGGTTATTTTGAACATGTTGATGATGATAGACTAAGAAGAGAAAGAAAGACAAAGCATCTTCAGAACTGATTTTGAACAGGAAGATGAGACCGACATGAGAGAAGCAACAAGCAACATGAGACCGAAAGGAGAGAAGATGAAGTAAAACAAGAAATTGACATCAAAGATAAAAATAGTATAAAAGTGCAAGAACAAAATAAAGCCCATAGAGAATGATGTAGATGAAGTTGAATGTACAAAAGAATATGAGAGCTCTAGAGAATAAAAACAACATGTCAGTTCTTTTGAGCACATAGAGAATGATAATTAAACCATCACTTATGTTGAATATGTAATTAATGATAGTGGATCATTGGAGAAGATTGGAAAAAATGAATTGAATGAACTTAAGGGACTAAGAATGAGTGAAAATGAGATGAAAGTAGGGAGTTGTTTGTGATGATACTATAGAGAGAAATGAAAAAGAAGAGTTGTTGAGTGATGAAAATGAGAGTAAAATACAAAGAGAGAAAATGGCAAATTTGTGTGAGGAAGATAGAGAGTGAAGAGAAAGCTTCTTACTAACAATTTTAATTATTCTTTATTTCTTCTTGTACATTTTCCTTTTGATGAAGGTAAAGATTCGATGGCAAATCTTCTTGAGGAAAGGGGGAATGATGTATGCACGAGTAGCAAGCATGAAAGCTTATTTTGCATCCATAAATTGAAGGAGTCTTATGTCATTGAAATAGACTCAAAGGAAATACAAATACCCATTAAGGTGATCCAAATAGCAATTGGGTGTATTCCAAGTTACAAGAGGTAGCAATGGAACTTTGGTTGCTATATTGGTCTTAAAAATTCACAATCAAGCTTATGGGCCAATGCAACACAAAAGAAGCTTAAAGTAAATATCAAGATCAAGAGTCTTTCATGAAGATTCAAGTCAATTGGGCCTATTTCTAAGGTATGCCAGTCCATTAAATCATGCGGACATATTTGAAGAATCATGTGCAATACATGTGCAAGTTGAGGGATCATGTGCGAGGCATGTGCACAACTTATGGGCAATCTTGGGAGGCATGTTAGGCTTAATATTTGGGCTTTATTTTGTTATTTTTAAGCTTAATTCGTGTGATCCAAGTTACATAATCAAATTGTATATAGTTTTCCTTATTTATCAAGGATTTGGTTTATTGGTTGTCGTATCCCTACTTTTAAGGGATTAGATTATATTTTCCCTATATTTATGTGATTAGGATAAAGATTAGATTGTAATCCCTAACTTTAAGGGATAAATGCCACGTTTTAGGAATTGAGTTAGAATATGATTAGTTGTCCTTTTCCTTAGAGGAAATTGACTCTTTTGCACATAAATAGTCATATAGGCTTGGAAACTTATTACCCTATGAATAAAGAACGAATTTGAGTGTTTCTTAATTAAAAGAGGTCGGATTGCATCTTTTAATTACTTTTGAGAATTGCTAACTTATCAAGTGATATTGCTTGTGGTGTTTGCTATTCTTATTTTCTTACAATCTCGGTTCTTACTACTTTATTTAGCTTGGATTAGATTCTTTACACTTATAATATTGGTTCTTGCTAGTTGCGTAGCTTGGGTCTGATTCAACCTTTGATCACCACACTTAAGGTTTTGATTGCCTTCTCTTGTTGAGGGAATTCAAGGCACGGTCTTTGGGGTTCCACATCATCTTGTCAACCTGTAAGCTAGCAAGAGATGTCATATGAGAACCGAGATATGTTATTTCTATAGAATTGATTACATGACTGATATGGAACCTCCATGAATAAGCTTGAGAACCCCTTTATATATATATATGAACCCCCAAAGCATTAACATGAAAACCCCAAAACTCAATTAAGCAAGAACCCCTAAGAAGGCTAGAAGTCAGATTACTTAGATAAGATGATCAAGAATTAGAATAAAGAAAACTTGTTTCTGAATTCCAATTTCGAAATACTCCACAAGAAGGTGATCAACCTACTTGAATGTTCCTTAAAACGTGCATTCTACACAAGAACACAAAGATAAAAGCATAACAACCTTTTTGGATTAACAATTTCATGATCTCCCAACCATTAGTCCAAGGCATATTTATAGCCTTTACAAGGTTTTAATGAATTTGGAAACTAATAAAGCCTAAACACAAATGGAAACTAATCAAATCATATTCCAAATGGCAACTAATCAAATCATATCCCAAATGGAAACTAATCT
>CATIWF010131165.1:0-28396 GCA_949630135.1 Balakata baccata
ACATCTGCATTTAACGCCGTATGTTTCTGTTCAAGTTGTGCCAAAAGCTTGTAAAGGGCATCAAACTGTGAAGTATTCTGACTGTGCATAGCTGAGATGCGAGTTGTGACATGATCAACTTTTTTCTCAAGGCGATGAAGAACTGTATTCTGTACAGTCGCATTCTGAGTCTGCCAATTGAGAACTGATTCTGCAGGAGTGATAGGCTTTTGAGTACCTTCAGGTGTCACTGTGGTAGAACGAACATATGGTGTTGTCTTGACATGAGTCACAGGGAGTCTGAGAATTCTGCTGCAAAGAGGGTTCTGTCATCAGTTTCATCATCAAGAAAGAAGAGAGATTCAATCTCTGCATCATCAAGATCAATAGGAGAGACCTTATTAATCTGCTGGATGATTTTAGCTCCTAATATTCAAATAAAGTTAGTAACTTATTATTTTTTCCCTTTATACCTTTAATTTTTCTATAAAGTGACATATTTTAATAATAATATAATTATTTAATATCTATATATAATAATAAAATAATAAATAATAAAGATAGATGTATTTATTATATTGAAATGAGATATTAATATAATTTTTATAATATGTATATACATTATATAATTCATTTTTATTATATATTTAAAAATATTTTTATAAATTATTTTTTTATTAATATAAACATATTATTTTATGTCATGTTATATTTTCAGCTAGTTTTACCAACTACTTTTAATTAATTCAACTAGATTTTCAACTACTAAATTATCAGCTACTACTAGATTATAAAACTGAAACTAAATTATTAGTTAACAGATAGATTATCAACCAGTTTTATTAAAGATTGCCTTGATCAAATTCGATTCAATTTAATGGCAAACGATACATTTAGACATTTGTAATTGTATATTTTTATTATTTTGTCCTGAATTTTATCCAAATGATGTTCATATTGAGTGAATTTCACCTCCAGTCTTTCAATTATATAACTTATAATAACTCAGTATCAGAAAAATTATTTATAATAAAAAAGTACTTAAATTATGTAAATCGTAACAACTCAGTACCTCAAAAATTATTTATAATATAAAAATATTTCAATTTTTATTTTGTAACACAAAATTAGCTCAATTTTTATTTTGTAACTAAATAGTACTTTTGTCTTTAACCGTTAGTCTTCCTAACATAAGTGTGATATAAAATATCCATATCAGATAAATTTTAATAAAAATAAAATTAGTTGTAATACTCAGTCAGCAAATTTGAAATTTATCTTAGGTGTTTTTATTAAAATTTATCTGAATATTTCATGTCATATTTCTGTTAGAGAAATTAAGAGAGTGTTTTGGAGTGCTGTCTAGTGTTCAAAAAACATATTTTGAATTTTCTGATTTAACTGACTAATTTTTTATGATTTTTTTTAAATCTGCTTCTGGAAAAAAATATTCATTTATCTGTGTCAACCAAAAACAGTTTTCAAAACTTAAAAAAGTTAAAAAAACATATTTTTTTTTCAAAAAATATTTTTTTCAAACACAATATTAAACAAATTTTAATAGTTGGAGTAATATTTAGTTACAAAATAAAAATAGAGATATTTTTGTGTTACAAATAATATTTAAGGTACTGAGTTGTTACAATTTACATAATTGGGGTACCTTTATGTTACAAATAATCTTTTAGGTACTGAATTGTTACCATTTATATAATTGAGATATCATTAGCAAAATTTACCATATTTACATTTTGTTTTTTCTATTTTGCTTTCTAAAAATTAAAATTTTTGTTATACTATGTAATTTTCAATTTGAAAAACATATAAGAATGGCACACATATTTCATGCTTTAATATATTTTTTTTTATATATCACGTCATCATATAATAGTCCAATCAATTAAAGTTTTTGAAATATTAAGTGTTTCTATTAGAGTTTTAGAGGCAAAATGGACCTAAAACTTATCAATGGAGTTAAAAAAAGACAAATTAAGATGATTAAAAAGTGTTTAAAATTAATATTGAATGTCCTAAAAAAAATATATTTAAAATTTTATTTATTTAATTAATTAATTTTTTTAATTTTTTATAAATTTGGAAAAAAATATATATTTATTTGCTTATATTTTCTTTCAAAATTTAAAATATTTAAAAATATAAATTTTTTTGCGAGAATGGGTTTTGGTAAACTCAATCCAAAACAAGTCTTAAATATGGTTTACCTCAATTGTTTTTTGAATCAATTTCGGTTTGATTAGAGTGGAAACTGGCCCTTGGGCCATGGCTATTGAATGTCGATGGATATATGTCTGTAATGGAAGGGAAAACAGAAACCCATCGGCTATCATGGTGTGATCAGAAATTGGAAATTGGCATTGTGAATTACGAATTCCCTCTTTTGTACTTTTCCGCCTCTCTCCCCACTCCCCTTTTTCTTGTTCGCAAGTGCTCTGCGATTTTTATTTTCAACTTTCACCTCTCCCTTCTCTCTCTCTCTTTCTCCTCTCGATCTAAACGGCCTGTTTGTTTTTCGATCTCTGTATGCATAGTATATTAGGATTCATCCTTCTACTTTCACGCCAGTTGTTTGCTCGAATCTCGAGCTGTATCTGATCTTTTTCTCCAATTAGACCTAAATTTCTGCTCGCTCCTTTAGGGTTTACAGATCTACACAACTTCTTCTGCTGATTTTTTCCTCTCTTTTTCAACATGTTTTGGAAGTTAACTGCTCTCTCTGCCTCATCTCCTGTAAGCGAGAATTCTTTGTATCTAGTTTTCTGATTTAAGCGAGCAGCAAATTGCATTATTATTTGTTTTGTTTACTTTCTTTCTGGTTGTTTCATCTTAAACTGCCATTGCTTTTTATAGGTGGAGTCAATACTAGACAAGGAAAATTTCCCATTGGAAGAACTTCTGGATGAGGAAGAAATAATCCAAGAATGCAAAGCATTAAACAGTCGTTTAATCAATTTGTAATTCATTTTTTTCCCTCCATTATCAATATATATTATCTTCTTTTTTCCTAAACGTTGTTTCGGAAATATATTGTAAAATTGTTTGGTGTTGATAGTCATCATGCATCTTAATTTGCAGTCTACGAGATAGAACCCAGGTGGAGCAGTTATTGCGGTATATTATTGAAGAAGCTCCAGAGGATGCTGAAAGCAAACGGGCATTTAAGTAGGTCTATTTGACTGCGGAAAGAAAAATTTATGTGTTCCAGCGTCTTTTAGTTTGGCTCTGACTACTTTCCTTTTTAGGTTTCCTTTCATTGCCTGTGAGATATTTACATGCGAAATTGATGTTATTCTTAAGACTTTAGTGGAGGAAGAGGAGGTAGTTTCCGTTCTCCGTCTTAATTATGGAGATTAATTGGTAATGATCACCTTTTTTTTTCTAATCTCCAGTTTTTTTCATGCTATTGTAGCTAATGAACTTACTCTTCTCTTTCTTGGAACCCAACCGACCTCATAGTGCTTTGCTTGCTGGCTATTTCAGCAAGGTATGCTAATGAGTGCTTCTTATTCATTTGTGTTTCTTATATATACTGGTATCTCTGCTTATTTCTTTTTGTTCAACCGATGTCACGATGATATTTGCTATTCTGTTTAGGTTGTTGTTTGCCTTATGGTTCGCAAGACTGTCCCACTTATGAACTATGTTCAGGTGAGGGACTTTTTTCCCTGAACTCTGAAATTTTGCCCAATACTGATACAGTATTACTATCTTCTTTGCATGCGAGATATAACAGTTGTTTTATTGGACTGGGCTATGTGTAAACTTTGGTTGCCATCTATGAGCATTTCAAGAATTACTTATACATTTTCATTTGTATACTATTGAACTTTTACAGGCCCATCAAGATGTTTTCCATAAACTAGTTGATTTAATTGGAATCACATCCATCATGGAGGTAACATGACACTTCAATTTTGTTTTGTTTTTCCTTTCAGCAAGTTCTTGCTTGAATTGTGTCTTGTTGATTTTGTGATGTTAACTTTATAATTCAGGTTTTGGTACGGCTCGTAGGGGCAGATGACCATGTATATCCTAATTTTATTGATGTGATGCAATGGTTGGCTGATAGCAATCTACTAGAAATGATTGTCGACAAATTAAATCCTTATGTAAGTGACAGTTTTATTGCCAAAAAATTTTAAATTTTATATTTTTATATTTTAATTTCTTTTCTCTCTTGTGTATGTGCGGTCGCGCCTGCACACACACATGCACTCACTTATTTAAGAGAGATTGGATAATTTTATTTGTATGTACTTTTCCTGTTGGATGGTGAAGCCATTCACCTATATGTATGATTGTTTATGGAGTCACCCTTAGTTAAATTGGTGCTACTGCTATGTCTATGGCTATTTTTTTAACCTCCTGATCTGACCATATATCATGTGGCTTACTGTTTTTGCTGCAGAGTTTCTGTCATTCACCTGGAAACCTTTAAAAATGATTGGCTTATAGAGTTGACAGCTTGAAACTAAATTGGAAGAATTGGTCGACCAATTTTACGTGCATTACATCAATATAGATATATGCACATGTATATTAAAAAAACTCGGAACTAGCTAAATACATGCATGCCTTCCCAACTCAAAGGACTAGCCAAGTTATTTACCAGAATTGCATCCAGTTCTTGGAGGCCATTGAAAATCTTTGGTTCTGAATTTTGACAATCTGAAACTGATTTGGAGAATTGGTTAACCAAGTCTATATGCATACTTCAATATTGACATGAATACGTGGAATCCACTTGTACAATTACACAACTCAGAAACTAGCCAAATTATTGCATGCCTCACATCACAACTCAACGATATACTCAGTTTATGTACCAGATTGTAGTCAATTTCTTGGAAACCATTGCAGATATTTGTCCATAACTTTGACAACCTGAAACTGAATTGGCAAAATTGGTTAAATGAGTCTATACCACTTGCATCAATATAGATATGAGTATCTGAGTATGCATGCATGTGCATACCTACATGAGTCAGAAGCTAGCTAAATTTTGGAATTTGGCTAGTTTTAACTCGTGCATGTATGTGCAGCTATGATAATTGATGTACACGAACTGGCATTTAGGCATGTGTGCGTTAACTTTCTATGGTGACTGCCTCTCTTGACCTGCAGTCAATTTTGTTATTATTCCTTTTTAGTTCAGTTCCTTGGTTTCAATTTTTTTGGTTTTCCTGTACAAATGTATTGTTGTGGTTATTGAACTGTCTGGGAGGCAAAACCCACATATGATTTATCTGAAGATATATTGACATTTGTGTTGGTTTTATGCTCAAGCAAGGATGTGGCTGATAATCCCACTTTGTGGAGTTTTAGAACTGCTATTTTTGCAGAATTATTTTTCCCACATTATCACTATTTCATTATGCCCCTGGGGTAACAAATAAAAACATGAGGGTACCTTATTTGCTGCTGTGCTTGAGAGATAGGATGTGTGCTTGCTTCCATTTCCTCTATTTTATTGTCGCTATAGTCCACAACAAAGTGTAAGAGGGTGTCCAAGGACACAAGGATAAAGATTTCTGGGGGAATTAAAAAGACAACTAATGTAGGCTGAAAAATATTACCAACAGAAAATCTTTAAATTGATGTACATATCAACTGATGTTTTTCTTTTTGTGGATCAGAGCCCTCCTGAAGTTCATGCCAATGCAGCGGAAATGTTGTGTGCAATAACTCGAAATGCTCCATCAGCTTTGGCCACCAAACTGTCTAGTCCAAGGTTTGTGGGATTTGTTTTTATATATGTTATAAGATTTTGGTTTATCCCTGCTTGCTTTATATGTCAATTCATGCTGGTCTTGTTTTCTCTTGTGCAGTTTTGTTGCAAGAATATTTGGTCATGTACTGGAAGATTCACATTCAAAATCTGGCCTTGTCCACTCACTTTCTGTATGTATATCTTTATTGGATCCAAAAAGATCAGCAATTTCTTCCCCCTTGTTGCACTCATTCCGAAGTCAACACATTTATGAGGCTCCAATCTCTGTAAATCCAGACACCATTAATGCAATGCTGCCTAAACTCGGTGAGTTTTATGTTTTTTCAAACCAAAGGAAGAACAAGAGGACTTGCTACTGAGGTCAAAAACGCTTTTGACATGCAGATAGTAACTTACTCCTGATTTTCCTTAATCTCCCAATCTTTGGTGTGAAGGGAAAGGAGGCAAAGCAAAAGCTTGTTCACCGTTTTTAATGGATACATCTTTTTTATGCTTAGATCTTCAAGATTTACTTTTCACACTGAGATTGAATCCGTAATTTCAGTACAATAAGAGGCATTTTGTAGAAATATCTGTTGTTTTCATTATTTTCCCTTGTCTGTGTTGGTAATATTTTAAATTGGTGACCTGCTTTGGCAGGTGACTTGCTTATGCTTCTGAATGTGTCATCTGATGAGAAAATTTTACCTACAACATATGGAGAACTGAAGCCTCCTCTAGGGAAGCATCGTCTAAAGGTTTGTCATGTTTTTGCCATAAACTTGCTATAGTGGGGGTGCAAATCATAAGCTTTTCTTGTATAGCTTTAATGAGATTAGAGTAGCAGGGGTGCTATTTTTTTCCTAACTTCAGGATCACGAGTCAATTGTTCACAAGTTTTATCTACTATTTTATGACATGTAAAATATCAATGTAAATTTCCTGCAAACATAATTTTTGTTTGAGAATTGAGTAATTGACAGTTCCTATGCTTTATTCCAGATCGTTGAGTTCATTGCAATACTACTAAGAACAGGGAATGAAGCTACTGAGAAGGAATTGGTTAGCTCTGGAACCATTAAACGGGTCATTGATCTGTTTTTTGAGTAAGTCTGTACTTCATTTTGAGATATTGAATTCGTGAATAGCTAAAGCAATGGATTTCACATTCTGTGAACATTTCATTTGTTATTACCTTGACTAACTGTGAAAAATTTCTGCTGTTTCCATTGATAAGGTATCCATATAATAATGCTTTGCATCATCATGTGGAGAGTATTATATTATCATGTTTGGAAACTAAGAGCAATGCTATGGTTGACCATCTTCTCGGAGAGTGTGATTTCATTGGACGAATTCTCCAAACTGATAAAAACCCCATTGTTTCAGCTGATCTTAATAAGGTAGATGTTAGTGTTTTTTTATTCTAGATCATGCAAAAATTTTGTGCTCAAGTATTTGAGTGAATTTATTTATTTTGTTTTCTTTTCATAACTATTCTGCTTATCTCTCATCAATATATGTGATTAGACTCTAGATTAGGAGAGAGGAGGCATGACAACAAATTTACAGTTCTGTTTCCCTTTCATCACTTTTTTGACATTTAGAATCTAGATTATATTTTTTAAACTGTAGATAAGTGTACTTATCCATGCAGAGCTAACTGAGGGAAGTAAGGATTTGGGTGGCATATAAGCAAATTATCGTTCTGTTACCCTCATTGCTGTATAATGTTTGACTCTAGATAAGCTTTTTGGAACTGTATATTGACAAATCTATCATTTGCAGCCAACTGTACCTGCTGCTGGAAAACGGGCACCACGGGCAGGAAACCTTGGTCACATTACGCGAATTTCTAACAAGCTAGTTCAGTTGGGAAACACTAACGGCCACATTCAGAAATATCTACAGGTGGGTAGTGAGATGATGCTTTATGCTCTTCTAGAAGCCCTCGACTCCTATTTTACTTCTCTCTTCCTGGTTTCCCTTTTATCTTTATTATAGCTTGAAATTATTCTATGATTCTCAGAGCTGGGAATTATAATTTCGTAATTTAGCTTTTTTTGTAAAAAATTTAAAAGTTACCTGTGCACTTGCCACTTGGTACTAGTTTATGTGGAATTTTCTCTTACATGCTTTCAGCATTTCACAACTTCATGGCTTTTTCCTCTAATCACTCATTGGAAGTGATATTCTTCTAAAATGACTTTGCAAACAAAACTTTTGTTCATTATCTGTAGGAAAATAGTGATTGGAATGAGTGGCAAGCCAGTGTTTTGCTGGAGCGTAATGCAGTTGAAAATGTCTACCGATGGGCTTGCGGGTATAATCTTTTGCCTGACATCTCTTATACATTGCTCAATAGTATGGCTAGTGTTTACAGTGCTGTTTTATAGAAAACTTTGTATTATGTATTTCATAAATGATAAAACAAAATTTATAGCTATAACCATGCTTCTGAGTTGATTGGGTAGTCAGCTCTGTTCTGTGCCCAACAAGTTTGATGATTATTTTTGTCAATCATTCAAACAAAGAGATGATGATGAGTGAAGGTAAATGATGTGTTGATCTGCAAATTATGTACCCATTTTATTGTCTCCAAATATGCAAGTTCAAATATGTTCTTGATCCAAATATATCTTGATATTTGCACAAAATTTCCTGATTTTGAAGAGATTGATTATATAGAGTTCTCCGGATCTGCTAATTTGCTGCAAGAGGGAGATTATTTTAGAGCTGTTTTCATCTCTCGGAAACAGATTTTTAGTGTTTTGGGGATCCTGGCCTTAATTAAGGCAGCATTAGTGGTATATTTCTATACTTTCCTAAAGTTTCCTATTTTAGTATTTCCTAGTTTAAAATTTTATTAGGATTCCTTAAATCTCAGCATTCCGATTTTGTTGTATTCTAGCTTTCCTGTTTTCTTTTCTTGTAATCTCTATTTAAAGAGACTGATTACATCAATAATAACTAACTAATAAGAAGCAGAATTTTCAGAAAATTAAGAGATTTAGGTCTCTCTGTAACTAGTCCTAAGGTCTGGTATCCCTTTGATGAATCCAAAGGTCTTGGTTCCCTTTGACAAATCTGATCACCAGCGACGTGATCTGGGTTTGTAACAATTTGGTATCGGAGCCAATCACCATGGGCGATTACAGTTTAAGGAAAGAATTGGGGACTCTTTCTCCAAGAAGCTAACTCATGAATGGATGCTGGACTTGCAAAATATGAGTCAAATTGGGTAGCCAGCTGCAACAAATATCTCTGCATCTGTGAGAAATAATTTTTGGCTTAAACCGAAGTACAGGCAGACTTTGAAGGAACCGCAAACAGCAGCTGTGACTTTGGGCAACCACAGCAGCACACAGTCACTCAGCCACTTGGGAGAGGAGCGCGGCCTGTGAATGTGGAGGTTCCTGGTATTCCAAATTGGATTTCCCTACTTTTGATGGTTCAGGAGTAATGCAGGAAGGCAATAGAGGCTGTTTCAATCTATGACAACTTTGGGAATTCCAAGCGGCGCAATGTGTGAGCTACTACAGTGGCCAGCAGAAACAGCCTGGGCAGCCTTTTGAGGGCCAACCCCTAAACCAATGTGATGTGAAACTGTCAAGAGGGCTACGGGGCCTGTGCATTCATACCAATTCATTCCACAGCAATTGACAGTCAGGGTAAATGGATATAAAAGAGTTGCCCCATACTTGGCTGGGCATCAAAGAAGTTAGAGCTTGAGTACAAGCTCTGTATTTGGGGGGGTGGGGGGAGGGGAAGGGAGGGTTGGGGGAGTAATACTAGGGATCTTGTTTATATAAGGCAGAATTAGTGGTATATTTCTAAATCTTCCTAAAGTTTCCTACTTTCTTAGGATTCCTTAATCTTACCTTTCCAACTTTATTGTAATCTCTAGCTTTTCCTATTTTCTTTCTTGTAATCTCTATTTAAAGAGACCGCTTACTGCAATAATAACAAGAAGCATAAATTTCCGAAAATTTAGAGATTTAGGTCTCTCTAGCTAGTCCTAAGGTGTGGTTTCCCTTTGATAAATCCGATCAGCCAGTGACACAATCTAGGAACATAACATCCTGCTTTTAAAATAACGATAAACATTCCAATTTGCCCAGAAATTGAGCAATTAGAAATAGTAATTACATTGCAACTGAGGTTTTGTTTGTTTCAATTGACAAATAGAACTATAGACAATGAGCTGAACTCATTTGAACTATACTATGAATTTATTTTGGATATTTCGGTGCAAACTTGTCCAAATTTGAAGAAAGGGAATTAGAATGAGAAGATGTTTCTACTCATTTATTTTGGTGATTTTTTATAGTTTGCAGCCATCTTTGAAGAATGCAAATTAGAAAATGTTTTTACTGCAGTTTAATAGTTGTGGTTTAATGTGGGTATACCCTGTTTATGTGCAATGAAATAGGAGCATTTTTATTGCGATATTCTTATGTTTGAATTTGGTATTTTCCTATTGTGATTTTCTTAGAATAATGTTGAAGATTTTCTTTTTTCTTTTCTCCATCTTTTGTGCAGCCGCCCAACGGCATTGCAAGATAGAACAAGAGATAGTGATGAGGATGATCTTCATGATAGAGATTATGATGTAGCTGCTCTAGCAAATAACTTAAGCCAGGCTTTTAGATATAAAATGTATGGGAGAGAGGATAACGAAGAGGTTTGTTGCCATTTTACTCTTATTCCAGGCTTTTCATCACTTTTCTCTTCTGTTACTTCCTTGGTTTGTTTTGCTGTGTTTGTGGTCTATCACTCTTATAATTAGTTGAAAGAAAAAAGATTCAATATTTTCTCTTATCATGATGGCAGGACAATGGTGGCCTTGATCGAGATGATGAGGTAACAGTTAGATTCCATCTCCCTCCCATTTTCTGTCTCTGTATTAGGGTGGTCAGTGGTGTGATGTTGATTTTCTTGAAGAAATATTATTACATCTAGTATGATGCGAACCTCTAAAAAAAAAAAAGAGGTGTGAACCAGATAAATAAATCAGAATGAGAAATTTTGTTCTTTCATTTGATGCCAAATTAGATATTAAATATGCGGACTGAATTTTTGATATGCAGGATGTTTACTTTGATGATGGATCTGCTGAAGTTGTTATATCATCCTTGAGGCTTGGTGATGACCAAGGAAGGTGAGAGGTTTTTAGCCACTGGGCGGTCTAACTTTGAGTTAAATGTTTTATAAGTTCCTCCATTTCATTTCCTCCTGCTTGTGGATTGAAAATATGCCAAGGAAAGTTAAATTCAAACTTATCAAAAGTTTTTCAGTGGTCGTGCACTGAATTGTTTAGGCTGGGATCCACAGCAAAATCTAACACATCTATTGTGATATTTGGTGCTTAAAATCTGGAGCTGTTTTAAGGTTTGGCAGGTTCTTGTCACAAGGATATAGTTTTACATGTCCAATTTATTTAGTTTGGATATGAGACTGGGTTAGAACTTAGAAGTGGTCCACCGTTTTTTTTATTCCACTTGAGTTGGGGACTTCTTAGAGTTAGAACAAACCTACTCAAGTTCACAACGCCTAATATGTCAAAGCGGTGAGCCATTTTCTAATGAATTAACAATGTGATATTTTATCATTTGCAGCAGTCTGTTCACAAATTCGAATTGGTTTGCCTTCCAAGATGATGGAGTTGGTAATGCCCCTGTGAGTACATCGACTACAGAAATGATGGTTGAGGCAAACTTGAATGGAAATGCAAATGGTGGTAACAGCAGTAGTGATGATGAGGTAGTGGTCGGAGAAGAGGATGAATTAGCTGAGAACACAGATTCTGTTAGTTCTGCATCCACTTCCAATGCTAACTTTGTCAATGGATTTCCTGGGAGTGCTCCCATTCAAAATGAGAATGCAACAACACCCCAAGATATTGGATTTTTCAGATTCGACACTCCAGACAATGAAGACTTGTTTGGGGACAAGGCTTTCCCTGAATGTGTGGGATGGGGAGAATCATCGGACTTGCAAATAGGTGGATCTAGTGTGAATCCATTTGACGATCATGACAATTTTGATGGGAATGTTTCTGTTCAAGCTGAGGCGGCAACTTCTGATGTTAATTCTCTGGCAAGCGGAGAGCCCAAGCTACCAAATGGCTCATCACCATCTAAGGATTCTAGCGATGGATCAGTGAGCAGCAACACAAGCCATAAGCCAGCAACTGTGCCATCATTGTTCGAAGAGGATGTTGAATTTGTGGGTGTAGAATTAGAAGGAACTGAGAAGGCAATGGAACAGGCTCTCAAAGAGGGTATAGTTGGTGAAGCAGGGCCTCTGAAAAGGAGCAAGATCCCAAAGGTTCCAGAAAACGAAAATTCCGACGATGGTGGGGCTGGGACTAAAGAATTCAACGACGCAAACTACTGGAGAGTTGATCAAGAGGTTGCAGTGCTGGAGTGATTGTGGGGGTTCGTCCTGTTTTGGTTGTCCCTACCTGAAAATTTGGAACCTACTGCCAAGCACCCATTTTCTGGTTGGTAAGGGCTGAAGCGGCTGACATGTACAGTATATTTTTGTTCCCAAAAATGGGGATTGGAAGGTACTGGTAGGTTGTGTTATGATTTTAGTGTCATTAGTTTGTTATTGTTACTATGCATGTCTAATATTGATGATGCTTGTCATTAGCATTATTTAATGATGATATTGAGTCATTTGTAACTGTTTATTTTTTAGTTATTTTCTTTTGGTTGCTTCCTAGAAAGTTCACAAACCTTGCCTTGCATAATTGTCAACTTAGCAAAGCTTTTATTGTTTAATCTTTTGATAAGTATTTGAAGGAATTTGATGCATATTTTTGGTAATTGCTAAATTTGAGCTAAACTGTTCCATCTTTTTTTTGTTAAAATTTTTTTATTTTAATTAGTATATGGTCTATCTTTTATTCAATTACATTGACGGTAAATTTATTTATTTTTATTAAACTTGTATGGCAGAGTAACCATCATAAATCTTAATATATATTGGAAAAAATTGTTATATATATATATATATATATATACTTTCTACCTTTTTTTTATACAGTTTCCACTATATATTTCTAATAATAAAAAACCCTGTGCTTTTTAACTTATAAATTTGATTATTTTCGAGACAAAAGCTGATGCTTTATTAAAAAATGTCTTTTTTGGCATTTCAAGTGTATAAGAAAATTTTTATTTTATTGACCGAATTTTTAAAATATTTTTTTAAATCCATTTTGAAAAAAATATCTATTTATAAATTTTAAAAAAATAAAAAATAATATATTTTCTAAATGTAATTCCAAATACTTCAAAATGTAATAACAATAGACAAAATAATAAAACTCGGCTTGAAAATTATGATCGAAAATGTAAAATTACCAATTAAATGGTATTGTTTTGACTCCTTTTGCACCGTTAAGTTCGAAACACATGACATGAGCGTCATTTGTGATCATCAACCCCCCATAAATATGGCTACTTTATGATCCACGTAACACAATATTGACATTTGGTTAAGTTTTATTTATTTATACTTTCTTTTTAAAAACTACAATTAATTTTAGTTTGAATTTTAACCAAATATTTCCAATATTTTCAACAAGTTTTTGTGATTAACAGGTGGTTGGAAGTTATCATTTATACATACTTCTCCATCAAAACAGTTGATAACAACATAAAATATAATAATATTCAATGTCGAGCAATGCTACTAATACTTTTTTTTAGTCATTTTTTATTATATGCTTTCAATACATAAATAATGTGTTTTTTTAATAAAATATTAGTTTTTATTATGAAAATTAATATTATTTTATAAATGAAGAAATTCATATTTCTTTTTACATTCGAAGTGCATAGTAAAAATTGTATGAACTTCAATACGATAGTCCTCATCTTTATACCTTTTTATTTTATTTCTTTAGATTTGATTTGTATTTTCATTTATCTATCTAAAAAATAGCTAATGTGCACATAAAATTATAGTTTTCAAAATCAATTTCATACTTTTAAAATAAAAAATTAATTTTTATATGCTACAATAAATTAATAACTCAATTTATGTCAATGTAAAAAAGACTGTATTACCTTAAAAATTAATTTTTATTAAAAAATTATTATTTAATTTTTAAGAATGTAGAAAGAAGAAAATGGAAGAAATATTATTCATTAATATATCACGAAAGGAAAAAGAAAATAAGAACAAGAAATATATTATTTTTAGTGTTTAAATAAAAAGTATAAAATAAAATAAATTGCAATTACAAAAAATTAAAATAATTCAAAATAGAAACCTAAACATTAATAATAGTGAATTATCATAATAAATAGGGCTAAAAAATTCAAGAATAATTTCTTTTTTTAATTGAAAAATCGTCATGCAAGTTTTCAATCCCTTCCCTTTAATAATAATAATATTATTATAAATATGATAATTTATTATTTAAATTATTAGTCTATATTCATCTTCTTTTTTCTTATTAGTTTTGCACAGAAATTTTTAATATATTCTTAAAAATTTGTTTTGTATAGTGTATCTGATATTTTAAATAGCAAAATAACATTTCTCAAAATATTTTTCATTAAATATTATAATGAAATGATATAAATAATAGTTATTATTTTTTTTTGAATAATAATACAGATTTCATTCATAATATAAAAATCAGTATAAATCTATATTAAAGATGAAATGACATATTCAATAACAATTCAGATTTAACAAATACTTCAAATAACAATATCGGAGGATTTTCTTTCCAAAAAAACAATAACGAGAATTTAGCGTTGATAGGATATAAAAAGAGGATTTTTATAGTTATTTATCGAGTTGTAATTGTATTCTTAGATAAATATAGTTTGATAATTATTAATAGTAATATTTTTATTCAGATATAGAATCGCGCCAAGATATCTATAAAAAAATATCAAATCTTACTATAGAAGAGAATACAAATTATCATTATAAAAAATTAAAATTCAACTAGAGAAAAAAATAACAAAAGACACCAACATAAATCTCAGATATTTTTTGCATTATTGTGTATAAAATAATGAAAAAAAGATGAAATAACGACTATTGATGGCGCTAAAAATGGACGGCACTCCTTAGAACGAAAAGAAGATAAAAGACTGCAAGAATTTTTTCGAGGAGGAGGGAGAGAGACTGGAAATAGTAATTATATTTATTATTTTTCGAAAAATATTTATAATATATATATTTAATTATAAAAATATATTAAAAAATAAAAGTAGATTAATTGAAAGTATATATGATTAGAATTTGGAAATTTCAGAAAATTCAGTTGAAAAGAAAAGGAAAAATTTGAAATTTCTGAAATTGGGTTTGAGAACAGCACCTTTCGCCTCTCTCTCTCTCTCCCCTCTCGATCTTTACGGTTTGTTTGTTTTTCGAGCTCCCCATTCATAGTAAATTAGGGTTTCGTCCTTCTGCTCTCTCGCCAGCTGTTTGCTCGAATCTCGAGCTCTATCTAATCATTTCTCCAACAAGAGCTTGATTTCTGCTCGCTTCTTTAGGGTTTACAGATCTACACTCCTTCTTCTGCTGATTCTTTCATCTACTTTTAAGATGTTCTGGAAGCTTACTGCTCTCTCTGCTTCCTCTCCTGTAAGTGAGAATTCATCATTCCCTGTTTTTTTTTCCTTCATTTTCTGATTATTTTTTGAGGTTTGGTTATTGTTTTAATTGAATCATTTTTGAAGTTCTGAGTATGTCAATTCTGATTCGAATTTTAGTTTTTGTTTTTCATTTCTGCTTCTGTTTTTGGTTAATTGTTGGTTTGAGTTTTGGTCGTGGAATTTGTTTGCATCTTTTGCTTTTTTCAATTAATCGATGTGCTTCTTGTAGCGGAAGAGCTGCAGGGCCATGCGGGTGTTTTAGGAGTTAGATTTAGAAATTGGTGTTATCTAATTAAATTTTATTGGATTGACATGAATGCTGTGTAGTTTACATTTACTGTCTACATGTTCCTGAAATGGAGGGCATTGTTTGGAAATTGGTTAAAGTCTTATTACATATATTATTTAAGTTGGAATTCTGTTCTGGAAGCAGCATTGCTCAAAAGTGAATTCCTGCTTTACTCTAATTCTATGGTCAATCTAACTGGGTACGAGTTTTCTAACAAGTTTGAATTCTTTATATCTGATGTTCTTTTTCATCTTATAGAATTAAAATGAATTCTGATTTAAGCAAGCAGCAAGGTTATTTTTTTTGTTTAGTTGCTTTATGGTTGATCCTTCATTAACTTCCATTGCTTTTTATAGGTGGAGTCAGTACTAGACAAGGAAAATTTCACATTGGAAGAACTTCTGGACGAGGAAGAAATAATTCAAGAATGCAAAGCTTTGAACGGTCGTCTAATCAATTTGTAATTCTTTTTTTATTCCCCCCAATATCTATTTCATGTCAACTGCTTCTCTCCATTATGTTCTTTTTTCCAAGCATTGTTTCAGAAATATGTTATGAAGTTGTTTGGTGTGGATTGTCTCATGCATATTTATTTGCAGTCTACGGGATAGAACCCAGGTAGAGCAGTTATTGCGGTATATTATTGAAGAAGCTTCAGAAGATGCGGATAGCAAACGAGCATTTAAGTAGGTCTCTTTGACACTAGACTGAAAAAAAATTCTTTAGTGTCCCAGCATCTCTTAGTTTGGCTCTGATCACTTTCCTTTTTAGGTTTCCTTTCATTGCCTGTGAGATATTTACGTGCGAAATTGATGTTATTCTTAAGACTTTAGTGGAGGAAGAGGAGGTAGTTCTTACTTTCCCATTTTCTCTGTTTTAACTATGGAGATAATTGGGACTGGTAACCTATTTTCTAATCTTAATTTCTTTTTTCATGCTATTGTAGCTAATGAACTTGCTCTTCTCTTTCTTGGAACCCAACCGACCTCATAGTGCTTTGCTGGCTGGCTATTTCAGCAAGGTATGCTGATGAGTGCTTCATATCCATTTGTGATGCTTATATATACTGGTATCTGTGTATATTTCTTCTTGTTCTACTGATTGCTTGATGCTATTTGCTGTTTTGTTTAGGTTTTTGTTTGTCTTATGGTTCGCAAGACTGTCCCACTTATGAACTATGTTCAGGTGAGACTGTTTTTCCCTGAGCTCTGGATTTTTTTTTCCTAAAACTGATATAGTTTTACTATCTCTTTTGCATGTTAGATTAGATATAACTCGTGTTTTTTTTGGTATTGGCTGTCTAAAGTTTGGTTGCCGTCATTGCAAATGTCATGAATTACTTCTATAATATCATTTTATGTACAATTAAACTTTACAGGCCCATCAGGATGTTTTCCATAAACTAGTTGATTTAATTGGAATCACATCTATTATGGAGGTAACACGACACTTCAATTTTTTATTTTTTCCCCTTTCATTTTGTTCTTGCTTGAAATGTGTCCTGTTGATTTTGTGATATCAACTGCATAGTGCAGGTTTTGGTTCGGCTTGTAGGGGCAGATGACCATGTATATCCTAATTTTAATGATGTGATGCAATGGTTGGCTGATAGCGATCTGCTTGAAATGATTGTGGACAAATTAAATCCCTCTGTAAGTGTGACTGCTTTATTGTGAAGAAAATTTGCAGTTTTTATTTTTATTTTTTAATTCCTTTTATCTCTTGTGCATGAGCGGGTGCATGTGCACACAAACACATGCAAATTAAATAGAGAGTGCGTAATTCTTAGTTGTAAGTACTTGAAACCATGTGACTATATATCATGTGGCTTGTTATTTATGCAACTTGCTCTCTATCTTTTGGAAACCTTTGAAAATGATTGCTTCATAAAGTTGACAACCTGAAACTGAAATGGCAGAATTGGTTAACCAGGTTTACATGCATTGGATCAAAATAGTTGTGCACACATGTATTACAAAACTCAGAACAAATTCATGCATGCCTACACAACTCAAAGGACTGGGAAAATTATGTACCAGAATTGCAGCCAGTTTCTTGGAAACCATTTCAAATCTTTGGCTCCAAAAGTTTGACAATCTGAAACTGGCTTGCAGAATTGGTTAACCAAGTCTATATGCATGCATCAACATTGATATGAATACGTGTAATGCACTTGTACTATTACACTACTCAGAATCTAGCCAAATAATTGCATGCCTAAAACTTGGAGATATACCCCGTTTACATACCAGAATTTCAGTCAATCTCTTGGAATCCATTTCACATTTGTTCCCATGATTTTGACAACCTGAAACTGCATTGGTGGAATTGGTGGTTGAACAAGTCTATACCACTTGCATCCACATAGATACAAGTATATGGGTACGTATGCACATACATTTTGCATGACTCAGAAACTAGCTAATTTGAAATTCAGCTAGTTATGTGCATGTGCATGTATATACAGGTGTTGGTATTTGGAGATATGGGCATTTATTTACATGGTGACTGCCTCTTTTGAACTGCAGTCAAGTCTGTTAACCTTCCTTTTAGTTCAGTTTCTCAATTTCAATATTTTGGTTTTCTTGTAGAAATGTGTTGTTGTACTTATGGGACTGTCTGGGAGGCAGATCCTTCATATGATTTATCTGACTAATGACAATACATCAACTTTTGAGTTGGTTTTTTGCTCACTCAAGAATGTGGTTGATGAGCCCACTTTTTGGAGTTTTTTAACTACTAATTAGTTTTCCCACATTACCAATATTTATTAGGCTTAGGCACATGGATAAGAAATGGAAACATGAGAACATCTTATTTGCTTTTGAGCTTGAGAGGTAGAATGTGTGCTTGCTTCCATTTCCTTTGTTTTCTTCCTGCTATACACAGCGAAGTTTAAGATGTTGCCCATGGACACAAGGGTGATGACTTCTGGAGGTTTTATATACCACAAAAGGACACATGGGTAATCTATTGCTAAAAATATACAATGGATTACCATTAGCAAATCTTTAGATTGATGTACAAATGTCAGCCTTTGAATTTGTTTCAGTCAACTGATATTTTCTTTTTATGTGGATCAGAGCCCCCCTGAAGTTCATGCCAATGCAGCAGAAACATTATGTGCAATAACTCGAAATGCTCCCTCAGCTTTGACCACCAAACTGTCTAGTCCTTGGTTTGTGGGATTTTTGTTCATCTTTATGACCTAATTTTGATTTATTCCTAACTTCCTTTATATGTCAATTCATGCTGGTTTTGTAATTTTCTCCTTGTGCAGTTTTGTTGCTAGAATATTTGGACATGCGCTGGAAGATTCACATTCAACATCTGGTCTTGTCCACTCTCTTTCTGTGTGTATATCCTTGCTGGACCCAAAAAGATTAGCGATTTCTTCCCCCTTGTTCCACTCATTCCGTAATCAACATATTTATGAGGCTTCAATCCCTGTAAATCCAGAGACTATTAATGCAATGCTGCCTAAACTTGGTAAGTGGTTTTATGTTTTGTCAGACCAAAGGAAGAACAAGAGGATTTGCTACTGAGGTCAAAAACACTTATGACATGGAGATAGTAACTTACTCCTATTTTCCTTAATCTGTCATTTGTTGGTGGGGAAGGGAGAGGAGACAAAGCAAGAGATTGTTCATCTATTTTTTTTAATAGATACCTCTTTTGTTATGCTTAGATGTCAAGATTTACATTAGTCACTGAGATTGAATCCATAATTTCAGTAAAATAAGAGGCTATTTTTAGAATGTTGTTTTTATTATCTTCCCTTGTCTTTGTTGGTAATATTCGAAAGTGATATCCTCCTTTTGCAGGCGATTTACTTATGCTTTTGAACGTGTTGTCTGATGAGAAAATTTTACCTACAACATATGGAGAACTGAAGCCTCCTCTTGGAAAGCATCGTCTAAAGGTTTGTCATGCTTTTCCATGCATTTGATGCAGTGGGGTGCAACAATAAGCCTTTGTTGTAAGCTATAATGAAATTAGAGCAGCAGAGATGGGTGCATTTTTTTTTTCCAACTTCAGGATCATGAATAAATTGTTAATTAGTTTTATCTACCATTTTAGGACATGTAAAATATCAGTGTAAATTGTAGTTATCCTGGAAACATAATTTTTGTTTGAGAATTGACAGTTCCCATGCTTTATTCTAGATTGTTGAGTTCATTGCAGTACTACTAAGAACAGGGAATGGAGCTACTGAGAAGGAATTCGTTAGCTCGGGAACCATTAAACGGGTCATTGATCTGTTCTTTGAGTAAGTTTGTACTTCATTTTGGGATAGTGAATTCATGAATGGCTAAAGAAATAAATTTGATATCCTGTGAACATTTCTTTTTCCATCTTGCTCTAATTTTATTACCTTAACTGTGAAAAGTTTCTGCTGTTTCAATTGATACAGGTATCCATATAATAATGCTTTGCATCATCATGTGGAGAGTATTATATTATCATGTTTGGAGACTAAGAGCGATGCGGTGGTTGACCATATCCTTGGAGAGTGTGATTTCATTGGTCGAATTCTCCAAACAGATAAAAACCCCATTGTTTCTGCTGATCTTAATAAGGTAGATAGATGTTAGTGTTTCCTTATTTCAGAATATGCAAAAGTTTTGTTCTTAAGAATTTGAATGAATTTATTGATTCTGATTTCTTCTGATCTCTATTATGTTTCTCTCTCATTACTACATGTTACATTTGTAATCTAGATTAGGAGAAAGGAGGCATGACAACAAATTTATTGTTCTGTTTTCCTTTCCTGATTATTGTGACATTTAGACTCTAGATTTGATTTTTTGAACTGTAGGTGAGTGTACTTATCTCTCTGTAGCTAACTGAGGGACTGATTTGGGAGGCATAAAAGCAAATTCTTGATGTTTAGACTCTAGATTTGCTTTTTTAACTGTATAATTAACATGTCTGTTCACTTGCAGCCAACTGTTCCTGCTGCTGGGAAACAGGCACCACGGGCAGGAAACCTTGGTCATATTACACGAATTTCTAACAAGCTTGTTCAATTGGGAAACACTAATGGATGCATTCAGAAATATCTACAGGTAATAAGTGAAATGAAGCTTTATGCACCTTTTGAAATCCTTATGATTTTTATTTTACTTTTGGGAACTTCTCACTTAATGATGACGCATTAATGTTTTGTTTCCCTGTTCCTGGTTTTTTTTTTCTTATTATAGCTTCTAATTATTCTGTGATTCTCTCTGAACTGGGAATTAGAATTTCATGATTTAGCTTATCTTGCAAGCTATTTTATAGAAATAAGTGGTGCATTTGGTACTAGTTTGTGTCGAATTTTTTTCTTTACATGCTCTCAGCATTACTCGATGTCATTCCTACTTCCTTTTATCACTCATTGGAAGTGATATTCTTCTGTAATGACTTTGCTAACATGGCTTTTGTTTGTTATCTGTAGGAAAATAGTGATTGGAATGAGTGGCAAGCCAGTATTTTGCTAGAGCGTAATGCAGTTGAAAATGTCAACCGATGGGCTTGCGGGTATAATTTTTGCCTCACATCTCCAGTACATTGCTCATCAGTTTGATTTGTGTTTAGAGTGCTGTTTTTTTAGAAAACTTTGTTGTATGCATTTCATATTTGATAAAACAACATTTATAGCAATAACCAAGCTTTTGAATTGATTGGATACTCAGCTTCTTTTTTTTTCTGATGTCCAAAAAGTTTGATAATTATTGTTGTCACAAATGGTACTCAAACAAAATGGTTAATGGCTTGTCAATCTACAAATTATTTACCCATATATTATTATCTAAAAATATGCAAGTTGGATATGTTTTTGGTCCAAATATATATTGGTATTTGCACAAAAAATCATGATTTTGAGGAGATTGATTTACATATTGTGTTTTCCATTGTATCTTACCATGGGGAATCTTCTAATTTGCTGCATACTAAGAGGGAGAATATTCTCTCATGAAAATATTACTCTTATGAAAATATTTTAGTGCTGTTTTCATCTAATGGAGATAAATATTATGCAGTTGGTATTCGTTTATCAACCAATGATTGTCCTGATTCTGAAATATTGATGATATCGCCCTTTCCTCCTCACGGCTCACTCCTAGGGATCATGCAATTTGTTTGGGAATTGAGCAGTTAAAAATAGTAATTACATTGCAACTGAGGTTTTGTGCCTTTCAATTGACATATAGGAACTAGTGATAATGAACTTAACTCATTTCAACTATAATATGATTTATTTTGGATATGGCGTCGCAAAGTGGGCTAAATTTTGAAGAAGAGATTGAGATGAAAAGAACAAGAATTCTAACTACTTTAGTTTGTATAGTAGGAGAAATAGGGCATATTTATTGACTCTAGGATGGGAGAATGTTTATGGAGTTTAAGGTAGTGCTTTTTGATAGCTTGTAGCCATCTTTGAGAAATTTCAAATTAAAAAAATGGTATTACTGTGGTTCAATTTTTTCTTTGCTTATGTCTTTCAAATATTGCCTGGAGTAATTACAGAAATTTGCTTCTCGGAGTGACAAGACAATGTACTTGTGTGGTCTAATGTAGGTATCTTATCCTCTATGGGTGTCATGAAAGAGAAGCATATTTCTTGTGATATTCTTTCCTGTCTTGTTTTCTTAGAATAATGTTGAAGATTTTTATTTTTATTTTAAAGTCTTTTGTGCAGCCGTCCAACGGCTTTGCAAGATAGAACAAGGGAGAGTGATGAGGATGATCTTCACGATAGAGATTATGATGTAGCTGCTCTTGCGAATAACTTAAGCCAGGCTTTTAGATATCAAATGTATGGGAGTGAGGATAATGAAGAGGTATGTTGCTGTTTTACTTTTATTCCAGGCTTTTCAGTTTTCATCACTTTCCCCATTCGTTATTTCCTTAGTTTGTATTGTTGTGTTTGTGGTCTCCCACTCTAATAATTTGTTGAAGATAAAAGAATTGACTCAATATCTCTTCTTATCATGGTTGCAGGACAATGGTGGCCTTGATCGAGATGATGAGGTACAGTTAGATTTCATATCCCTTCCCTTTTATATCTGTCTTAGGTCAGGGTGATAATGATTTTCTTATAGAAAGATTATTAACACTGGTAAGGTGTGAACCTCACTGAAAAGAAAAAAGAAAGGTGTGAATCAGATAAATAAATCAGAATGCAAAGTTTTGGGCTGTCACTTGATGTCTAGATATTAAATATGTTGTCTGAAATTTTGATATGCAGGATGTCTATTTTGATGATGAATCTGCTGAAGTTGTTATATCATCCTTGAGGCTTGGTGATGACCAAGGAAGGTGAGAGTTCTCTAGCCACTGGACGATCTAAGGAGTTAAATGTTTTATAAGTTCCTCCATTTTATTTCCTCCAACTTGTGGATTGAACTTATGCAAAGGAAAGTTAAATTGTTTTTCAGTGGTTGTGCACTGAATTGTTTAGGCTGGGAACCACATCAAAATCTAACACATCTATTGAGATATTTGATGCTTAAAATCTGGAGCTGTTTTATGGTTTGGCAGGTTCTTGTCACGAGGATAGAGTTTTACATGTCCAGTTTAGTTTGTTTGCATATGAGAATGGGTATACTGTTTTTTTAACTATGCCACTTGATTTGGGGACTTCTTAGAACAAACCCACTCAAGTTAGTATGTCAAAGTGGTTAGCCATTTTCTAATGAATTAACAATGTGTGAAATTTTATCATTTGCAGCAGTCTGTTCACAAATTCGAACTGGTTTGCTTTCCAAGATAACAGAGTTGGTAATGCCTCTGTGAGTACATCGCCTGCAGATATGATGGATGAGGTAAACTTGAATGGAAATGCAAATGGTGGTAACAGCAGTAGTGATGATGAGGTAGTGGTTGGAGAAGAGGATGAATTAACTGAGAACAAAGATTCTGTTAATTCTGCAACCACTTCCAACGCAAACTTTGCCAATGGATTTTCTGGGAGTGCTCCCATTCAAAATGAGAATGCAACTGCACCCCAAGATACTGGTTTTTTCAGATTTGACACTCCAGACAATGAAGACTTGTTTGGGAACAGGCCTTTTCCTGAATGTGTGGGATGGGGAGAATCATCGGAGTTGCAAATAGGTGGGTCTAGTGTGAATCCATTGGAAGATCATTGTAATACTGATCCCAATGTTTCTAATCAAGCTGAGGCGGCAACTTCTGAAGGGGGGACTAGTGTAAAGCCATCTGAAGATCATAACAACTCTGATGCCAATGTTTCGGGTCAAGCTGAGGTGGCAACTTCTGATGATAATTCTCCAGCAAGTGGGGAGTCCACACTACCAAATGGCTCATCACCATCCACTGATTCTAGCGACGAATCATGAGCAGCAATACAAGTCATAAGTCAGCAACTGTGCCATCATAGATGTTGAATTTGTTGGTTTGGAGTTGCAAGGAACGGAGAAGGCAATGGAACAGATTCTCAAGGGGGATATAGTTGCTAAAGCAGGGCCTCTGAAGATAAACAAGATCCCAGAGGTTCCAAGGAGAATTCTGACGATGGTGGAGCTGGGATTAAATAATTCAATGAAGCAAAAGCAGTTGGAGGGTTGATGAAGAGGTCGCAGTTCTGGAGTCATGATCCTGATTGGGTTGGCCTAACCTGAAAATTTGGAGCCTACTGCCAAGCACCCATTTTTTGGTTGTCAAGGGCTCAGGCAGCTGACATATGTACAGTATATTTGTGTTGCCAAATGGGGGATTGGATGGTAGGTTGTGTTATGATTTTACTATTATTAGTTATTATTGTTACTGTTAGTTTATTATTCAAGGTTTTGTTTTGTTTCTTGCCTTGTCACTGACTGGTAGGGTTCCCACTCATTCATCATATTTATATTTCATCTTTTTTTTTTTTTTTTTAATATCTGACCACTGATGCTCTTTTTGCGCTGCTCTTCCTTTTGAGATTTTGTGAATGGATTTCTCATTTTTGCTCTACAATATCTAATCCTTTTTTAATATGTGAAAATGCAGGAATTTTAAGAGCTAATTTCATTTTTGTTCTAATTACAGTAAAATTATAAAATATTTATTATTGGATTATATTTTTATTTTATTAAAATTATTTTCGGTTAATTTTTAGATATGAGCTACTAAAAATTTAATGTGACAATATTACTAAAAATTCGACGTGGTAGAGAAGTAAATTTAGTGAGTTCTGTGTTTTTGATTTCTAAGTACTTAGAAAATAAAATAATAAGCCTTTTTTAATGGCTATCAAAACATTCCCAATTTGCTGGGATATGGTGTCCCAACAGCATAGGAGAAAGGTTTATGGCTCCAACGAAAGGTTTTACTATCGAGAAAAAAAAATAACATTCATAATTTG
This sequence comes from Balakata baccata, assembly GCA_949630135.1. Taxonomy (NCBI): domain Eukaryota; kingdom Viridiplantae; phylum Streptophyta; class Magnoliopsida; order Malpighiales; family Euphorbiaceae; genus Balakata; species Balakata baccata. The sequence goes on from CATIWF010131165.1 coordinate 24,981, forward strand.
TGCATGGCCAACCAATTTCCGACACGTGTACAGTGAAAATGTTATGGACATTTCATGCAAAAGCTTCTACAACTCGAAAATCAATCCATCTGTAGCGGAAAATTTGCGAAAGGAAGAAGATGATAGAGGTGATATTGAACGACAGGCTGAGGAAGAAAGTTCGAGTTAAATGCAACGAAGACGACACCATCGGCAACCTTAAGAAGCTGGTGGCTGCTCAGACGGGTCGGGATCCGGAAGTGGTACACCATCTACAAGGATAACATTACCCACAAGGACTACGAAATTCAGGACGGCATGGGCCTCGAGCTTTACTACAAGTAATTAAATACCACATTCCTCACATTTATCCCTACTACAGGTTTGGTCTTCACTGCTGAATGGATGGCTTAATTTGTGATGATTTCTGTGTTTTGTCCAAGTGCGTTATGTGTCGTGGATTCTGTGTAACTTCGTGTGTGATTTTGATTCTTTATCATTCATCTATAAATTGCTGTTTAGTTGTTATCTAGATCCTATGATTTTTATTTTTTATTTTTAACTCTTTTTATCGCCATGAGCAACTCTTGATGGATGTTCCATAAATGCAAATCCAATGGAATTCCTCTATGAATAAGTTGTCTGGCAATTGAATTCACTGATTGGAGTTCTCTAATTGGTTCTCAGTATTACTATTTTACTGATATATCAGAAGGGGATACGTCCCATCTTCGCAACAATCTCTCACTTTTCTCTGATTGTTGATTCAGAAAGAATTATCCCATTTAACTTACTCTCTGATTAGCTGAATCCAAAATGCTAATAGAAAGGCATAGAAGTGAAACCTGAGTCGTTTGTAGGTAGAAATCATTTTGAAATTGTGAGACCAAACCATTAAGCGAAGTTAAATCAATGGTGGGATGGGCACAACACATCAAATCAGATATATGAGAACAAAGATAGATAACTATCATGAATTTTTAAGAATTACATGTACACCAGACTAAATGTTTTTATTCAGGTTTTATGCTATTAAGAGAACTTTGATATTCGAATTGATGATCAAATTTAGGTTTTCATAACAAATAGGATTGCAATAAAATGATGTGCTCTCCTTCTGGTCCAATTGTTTCTTGGATTTACTCTTGCAAGTGTTGAGAGAAACTTAGCTTGAGCTTTCATTTCCAAATCTCTTTCGGGCTTATGGAACTTTAATGAGAAAAGGGTTGAACCATGTAATAAATTATTATCTTGACTGTGCTATTCCTGTTCATGATTTTAGTCCCCATTCCAGTCAAGCTTTGGCACTATTGCATTCTTTACTAGAAGCGGAAAATATATTTGGATTGAGTAGAGATTTAGATCTTTTAAAATTAGATATTTTAAAATTTTTTAATTTAATCAAAACATACGATCAAATATTAGAAAAATATAATTTTCATGCTTATGTTAAGCATTTATCCATAACTTTTAGTAAAACATATTTTGTAACATTTATGAATAATATCCATTTGCCAGGATCTCATGATTTTAAGAACAAAATGGCAAAATAAAAAGATTTAAACAAATCTTTTAGAACCGATTTCACCAAGTGCGTAAACCGATCAAAAAAACCAAAACTTTAGTTGCCTTTAATGAATCTCATTTGCTAGTCCAAGATGTATGACTACAAGATTTCTCTTTTGTGCAAAATTATAAACTACTAACACTTTAGAAGTTTTTTTTCAATATTTTTTTTCAATACTCATACTCAATTGAAGCAAAAATCAAAATTTTTGCTCTTAGGAATTGGAAGATTAAGAAGAAGAAGATTAAGAATAAGAATAGAAGTTAAAGTAAAAGAAAAATGCAACATAACATTTATGTGGCAGATGGAAATTGGCGAATTTTTGACTTTTTTTATTTATTTATAATGAAATGATGATACAATAATTGTATAATTTATTTTTTAGCCACTATCATTAATCATACAATCAATCTTCTCTTTTATTATCTATAATAATTATTTTAATATACTATTATGATTAATTTAATTAACAATGTAATTAAATTATAATAATTTTAATTAATAATTTAATTAAAATTATATATAAGCGAAATAGTTAAAATTAATCAATATTAATTTTAACTCAAAAAGTGTAAGTGATTATTTCTAATTTAATTTTCAATTAAATTAATCCCCACATCTAAATATGGACTAGACAAATATTTTATTTTGGGTGTGACTTATAATATTAATAGTTTTATCAGAATGGAAATATAATATTAACTCTTTAATATTACATTGGACATCATTTCCGAATTTCTCGGATACATTAAATATTCTTCCGCAATTCTTTTAATTACCAATAAAATATCAAATATTAATTTAACATTTAAATTATAATATTAAGTCCTCTCGTTATGATCCTAATATTGATTAGAGTCACAGCATGTCAAACCCTATTAGTCAATATTCTAATGAGTGATAATTTACATTCTGATTAAAATAAGACTTATCATTATTAATCTAATTAATAATTCAATCTTACATTGAATAAGTCATATTTCTTCTGGCCATGAATTTATTTTATCAGAATCAATCAACTCTATTAGGATCTTGCCATGGTGTTAGAGGGTATCGAGTCCTACTATTGGTAATCTCATGTCTCACTACATAACTAATCGTGGTGACTACAAACTGAATTATCAAGTGTGATTAGCCTAATACAAGGCAAGAGTACCTTTACAGCTACCTATGAAAGGACAGTCTCGACATCTTAAGTCAAAGGACTTCGAGTTATAAAAAACTCATATATTATGACCAATATAATAATTGTTGACATCTAGTACTATCTGTGCAGTTATTATCAGGCATCACTATTTGGTATCATTAACTCTTTAAGAATCCATCAATTTATCTAGATATCATTATACCATGAAAAATGATATTTCTCTTCAAAATAAACCATGTGATAACCTAGAAGTTCAATGAATGCTCAATTTATTGTCCTATACTGGTTATGAATATTTTTGATATTATTTTTTACCAGAGATATTTATTTCATTATTATCAACAACTTGATAATAAACTCTCTATGCATAATCAAATAGTTGCATATTTTATAGTATATATTGATGAGAGATAATTCAGCCCTGGGTCTATTACATACAGTTTAAAGCATAAAACAAGTTTAATTGAAATAGAGGACATAGATAAGAACCTGATTTCGCTGGATCCATCGTCTCAAGAACGATCTGAATGATATTGTACTAAGATCTTCTCTTGTTTCCTGACTCCGAATGATGGAATTCTGAACCTTATTCATTTCTTTATCCCTATCCAACCTTATATAGGGGGTGAGAGTCAATAACAAGAAAAACTTAGCCCACATAATATAATAATCATGGGCCGTCCATCACACCCATATTATTATCTGGCCCACATTAATTATCCA
>CATIWF010131168.1:0-13205 GCA_949630135.1 Balakata baccata
ATGACTTAGGCTTTAATGGAGTATCATCTTCATCTATACCTAGAACTATTTTTATAAAAGCTTCCACACCATAAACCTCCTCAATTGAGGTAGGTGTTTGTAAGGCTAAGAACAAATCACACTCTAAAGCTTCTACTCAAAAGAAAAGTAGCAAAGGCTCACTAGGCTCAAGAGGGAAACCTCAAAAGGCCAACCATGCCTTTTTGTATAAGAGGCATGTACCTAGGAAAGCACCCACTACACGTAATTGTGTTTGTTGTTATACCTCCTTTTATACTTCTAACAAGAAAGTTATGAGGCCAAAACCCCAAATAAAGTGGCAAGAGTCCTTTAAAACTAAGCAATGCCACTATTGCATAGAGTTTAGGCACATTAACATTCATTGTTTAATAAGGAAATCATATTGGGATCCCTCAAAAACTAACCTCCTAGGACCCAAGGTTGTTTGGGTACCTAAAAGCCAAACTTGAATCTATGTGCCATAGGTATGCCATAAATCCTCAAGTAATGAAAATGTATGACTCTTGGATAGTAGATGCTTAAGGCTCATGACCGGAAACAAAAACCTCTTCACAAGTCTCAAACATATGGATGGAGGTAAGGTCACTTTTGGAAACAATGCTAAGGGTAAGGTAATTAGCATTGGTTCCATAGGACTAAATGGTATTTCAATCATTAATGATGTAATGTTCTTTTCAAGTAGTGAAAGGTATATATATACATATAATTTTTACTCTTGTAAATATTTTTTTATTTATTGTTTGTTCAGCATATTGGTAGGATTAGGATGCTAGCGAATTTGTAAACCATTGTATCTTTTAATATTGTAGGAATAAAAGTTGGTGTACAACATATCATCAATTTTAAGGTATTTTTGCTTTGGAGTCTACCACTGTTATTATGAAATATTTCCTGAAACTTGATTCATGTTTTCATTCACTAATTTATCCAAATCGATACAAAGCTTTAAGTGGCACTATTGTTTTTCCAAAATTGAAGGTGAAAGGATTGGAATTGCCTGGACCAGAACTATTATTTTGGCCTCATTCCGATGATGCACTTTCATCTTTTGATTTGCCTAGCTAAAATTAGGAAAAGGGTCTTGCTCTTTTAGCATAAATTATGGGTCTTGGAATCATGAGACTGTCTTGAATGGTCTGTTGTTGAGAGAAATTAATTGGAAGTAAGAGTTGGAGCCATGAAAATCATAAGAGAAGAGAAGTTTTCTAATAATGATTCTCTTCTCCAAGTCTGTGTTGGTTGATGTTTTATTTGCTGTGTCACTATATCCATGTTGTCCAACATTTCCTACTTGTGGCAAATGCAGCAGATTTGATTTGGATAATATCTAGATGTGGAGGTAAGGGACGACCAGCAAATAGGGAAAAGCCATGTAGTTATAGGTTATCTGCTTGGGAGAGTTGGATATCAGATGTTTTGGTAGCTTAAATTACCAAGTAGAACCACTAGAAAATGACATCAATTTTACCATAGAAAAAGTATGAAGCATAACCAAATTGAAAAACTTGTTGCAAGTCAGCTAATTAGAATCATTTCAGTAAATATTGATTGTACTGATACAATTAAAATTGGACAAACACTCAATTTGAATCAGGAACACTCTTGTAATTCCAAGAGCAATGTTAACCACTAGGTTTTAAATGGCACCATTATCCTTTACTTGTCGTTGCTCTTGATGGCATTTTGAGGGTAGATGACTATTGGCATCATTGGCAGGATGTGTTTGCTGGAGCTCTTATTAGTTAGTGAATTTTATTTTATATTTTTAACATGACATTTCTTTTTTAAAAACTTATAGTCGAAATATGAAAAATTACTAATACCCTCGAATGTCATATTAATTAGTAACTTTTTTTTTTTTACAAGGATTAATTAGTAACTTAATAATTCATGGTTTCAGGGCTTCTTGTTTCAACATTTTGCTATATGCAATTCTTTCCAGCTCCATAACATGATGAAGGTAGTTTCATTTTTTTCCATTTCGAGCATAAATTTAGCAAAATTTCATTAGAACCTATAAAAAATTCTTCCAAATTGCAATGACCAAATCTATATATATCAAACCAAAAACATAATGCCATATAATTATTTTATCTATAATATTTCCTTATTACATGCATGTATGCTTAGTATTGCTTTCACCATAGAATTGTTATATTCAACTATTTTTACAGTAACTTTTGATTAAGGTTCGAAAACTTATTTCTACTTATCATAAATTTATTAGGGAATTAATAATTTTTTTCTATGTGATTAGTACCCAATAATAATATGTTGTCAATTACAATCATCAATATTATATTTACAGGGTATCTTGTTACTGATGTTATTGTGACAACAACAATAGGAGTTGTAACTGGTTGGTGCATGGGTCCTCTACTACCTCCATTTGTGGCAATTGGTTAGCTAAGTCCTATATTTTTATTTGTCCATTTGTAATGTCATTGATTTAATGTCGAATTATTTCAGGACTTGATAGATATTATACATGATTTATTAAATGATGTATAACTTTGTAATATATTAATTGATCAAGTGTTACTTTATAATTCATTTCAAAATAAACATTTATATTTCATCCAAGTGAATATGCAAAATAAATAATATTGAAAAATTATATATATATATATATATAAAAGAACTATAGGCAACGGTTTTTTATTGAAACTGTTGCATATGATTAGATCATATGCAGCAGTTCTTAGTAAAAAACTGTTGTATAAACCTTAACTATATATAGTAGTACCGCTATATATAAATCAAGTTCATATGCGACCCCTTCATATGCGACGCTTGACAACCGATGCATATAGTATTGCTCTGTACTAGTGTAAAGTAATAAGTTAATTGATTCAAATTAGTTGCATTTAAATTGTATTTTAATAACATGTTTTTTTGTTATATTTATATTGCATGAAATTATGTGTTCAGCAGATAATGACCATCACACAATCAAGAAAAAGGAAAGAGGAGGTGTAAAATGTAAAAAATTACTTAAGAAAAGAGAAAGAAAGTTGACAATAAAATTGGATGAGGATGCAAACCCTTTGAAACCAAATGCAGATGCATTCAAATATTATATTGGACTTGTGGCGTGTTCAAAAGTCAAGATTATGGTGCCAATATGGAGCAAAGTTGATACGGGTCTTAAAGATATGATATGAGAGGATATCAAAATAAATTTTAAAGAAAGCACATAATGTTTAAGCATTCATCTGTTATGTACTATGTAAATGAGACTAAATAAGGACTTTAAAATTAAATAATAGTAATAACTGCATTTTTTGGTTTGCAAGAGACCTATACTGTGCTAGATACTTTGGATGTGAGGAGGAAAATATTGAAAAATACGGGAAGGCAATGGAAAGATTTTAAATACTGTTTTGTTAAAAATACATAATGATGGTTGCTAATTTCCAGCAGCTGTCCTCATTAGGAAAATATGACTATTTATCTGCTGAGGACTGAGAGAAATTCCAAAAAGTACATGAAGATGAATCATTTGAGGTATAAAATTTTTTCAAGTACATATTATAGTATTTTATGCAAATTAGTAATAATGATTTTAAATTATTAAATGTACAATTTATTTAAATCTCATTTGATTGCTTTATTCAAATTAGAACATTTTAATATGTATCAAAAAGGTTATGCCAGTAAAAGGCCAAAATGGCATATTGAAGATCACATTGCTTCTTTCTCATCCACGACAACGATACACTCTGATGTCACCTTATCATATGATAGGAGTCTTGATTGGATATGAGCTAGAACAAAAAAAACATATCAAGAAAATTATGTAATTCCAGTCGAAGAGACAAGAGATGTGGCACAAAAATTGGCATGTATAAATTGTTAAGCAAATATAAATAGCAAATATTTTCATTTAGCTGGAATTGGTTTTTTATCCTTTAATATTTTTAATAGGAGTCAATACGAGAGGAGGTAAATCAGGGAATATAGGTACTACAGGGGCAGGATGATATATTGACCCGTGCACTTGGCAAACCCAAACATTCTAGCTCTATTCGCGGTGTTGGTAGTGGGACCACTACATCCATTTTTTTGATAAAAAAAAGCAGGAGAAAATAATCTACCTCTGTCTCATAGGAACAAATGATAGAATTGAGGAAGTGGCTTCTGAAGTAAGCCAAAAATTACGAACTGAATTTGCTCAGCAGATAACTGAATTTAAGGCTATGATGATGATGCCGTATGAGACTACCAACAAGTCCCTTCAATTTGTACCTGAGGTGGAGGTAGAGGCGAGTCCCTCACCTAGTCTCCATATGCCTAGCAGCTACCACTCTGTTTATCCATCAGTTCTAATGGGAGATGAACAGGTAAAAGTTATGAATTGTATTCATTTCAACTTACATGCACATTCATTTCCATTTACATACTCATATTTACACTTAGTTTAAGACTTAATAGTACATGTTAGATTTTGATGATAATACAGATATTTGGGCCGTGCCACCTTGCAATTAATCGTGACAGATAAACAATCATAGTGCTGAGGGGCAAGATTCATTCAAGCACTCCAGGTGCATTATTGCACAGCGTTCCTATGGCATCGAATAAATTGAAAGTGTCTGTGGATCTCCCTTTTACTCAGTATGAATTAGAACTTCTTGTATCTACAAGCGAATTCCTTACTGTAGGACAGACATATGGCAGTGTTGTTCAATGGTCACGATATCTTGTCGTCCATTGGGAGGTATGAATTAATATTTATTTATCTTACTCCATAATTCTTTAATAAATAGTATTATCACTTTATTTTATTTATGTCATAGTATATTGTAATAATATACTATTAATTGATAGGAAAATATAATTCAACCTTTATTAAAAGCACAATTTGATCAATGTAGTAGTTTCACAAAAGAATCAGCTACAAAGCCATTAGTTGAAGCAAGAATTTTATCAAGTTTGAGCGAATGCATGCTCAGCTTGTATGACTTCATTTCCGAGCTAGATGAGGGGTACATGTTTTCCACAAGGATTATTTTGTTATCCACTCGGCACGGATAACGATGTCTTTATCAGCCAAAAGACATCTCTCATCTCCTCTTCATGGAATGGCTCAATATCTCGGTCATCAAAATTTTTATGCTATAAGTGATTATAGTGTATATAGTTAAAAATGGTTAATATTGAAATGTTATATTGTAATGCAGTTTCAACTTATATTAGTTTTGTATTTTATACATGTAGGTGCCTTTATAAAGTCTACAGCCAATCATTTGCACTGATTGGTTTTCTTTATCCAAGTTATTTAAATAGGATATGTATGAAGGAGAAGAAATTAGTGCAGAATTATATGGTAGATGCTTTGCAGGAACAGATGGATAAGAATTTTATTTTACTACTATACATTCAAAAGTAAGATCAATTTTAGCATTAAAATATTTTACATTATATTTTAACATAACTTTTTTTTATTAATTTAATATAATTTTGTATATCTACAGTCAATGCTGAATGTTGATTATTATTAACTGTGCACGGAGTGAGGTATAATTTATGGATCATCTCAATAACTCCAATAGACAATTACCTATTAAAGAACCTATTAATATGTAAGTTATCACATTTGCGCTCATATCTTCTTTTAAATTTTATATTATATTCACTGCATATTTTAATATATAAACTTATCTTTCAGAGTATATAGATTATACTAATATACTGCTGGGAGAAGCAGCTCAAACTTCTTATATTGAAAATTCATTAACGTAAAAATTTTATCATTTCTATTTATACTAGTTAGATTTACATTTCATCTTCCACTTTATACTCATATCAACTTTTGTAATTGTTGTTTCTTTGTTTTTTATAAGTGCCTGAGGTAACCTGAAAGTGTTGAATGTGGATATATACTCAGATATATTCAATTGCTTACGGTAATATTATTTTTAATACTTATATGCAATTTATTATAATTTATATAAATATCAACATTATAATTTTTTTAATGTTTTTTATTTTGTATTTCATTAGTTTTGTAGACAACTTTTGAGACCGAACCATATACTTAAGTACAAATTGATGAAGTTTGGGAAATGTGATGCAACTTTTTTGCTCATGAGTGTATATAAATTTAATTCAAATTTATTTTTTTTAAGTGTTTCAATATTGGTATAAGTATATTGTATTACAATTTTTTTTATAAATTTAATTGTTTCATTATGTTTTTACACAATTATGAATTATTGAATTTGAGTTGATTGATTAATTAATTAGGATGCTTATGACTTTAAGTTGTTCAAATGCCTATAATGCTTTGTAGGCTTGGAGTTGTAGTTGTAGAATATTACTTTGTAATTGAATTCAAAATGCTTGAATTTGAGTTAATTGATGAATTGTAGTTTACTTTAGATGTTTAAAAACCTGTAATGGCTTTAGTTGAAGTGTATGGATTGTATGATTGAAGTTGTAGTTGTAGAATATTGCTTTGTAATTGAATTTTGAATGCTTGAATTTGAGTTGATTGCTGAATTGTAGTTTACTTTAGATATTTGAAAGCCTATAATGGCTTTAGTTATGTATTGTGAACTGCTGCTGGTGGTTTAAATTTACAGGTATCTAGTATATGCAAAAAATTTACAAATATATTAAAAAAAAAAACCAAATAAGTTTGTTATGCCTTAAAACAGTCTTATCAAATGGAGTCAGATAAGTCTGTTTTATATAAAATAGTCGCATCTTATGTAACTCAGATAAGACTGTTTTTTATAAAACAGACTTATTTGATCATGATCAAACGCAGCTGTTTTTTTTATTTAAAAAATAGACTTATTTGAGCTGAACAGATGTGACTATTTTTAACAGTCGCATAAGTTCTACTTGTCAGATACGTCTCCTTCTTATATGTCTATTCTTGGACATATGCATCTGACACAAAAAAAAAAACAGTCACAAAAGACTTTTTTATATACTAGTGGACTATCTTACCATGTTTGTGAATTTAACAATTTCGTTGCATTCATGTTTCAAAGAGTTATCAGATTGCAACCTTTTGATTTCACATTATAACTACCTAATTTTGCATATGACCATCACGTTCAGGTTCGCTTAGACGAAGTCCGGGCAGATGGTGCTCCTTTTGATATATGTAGTTGTCAGTTGAATGGTATTTTATTTTCCTGTCTGTTGAAATAGCTAGCTAAGTATTCCTTGTGCCGCTGAATGATGACCATTGAAGAATGCATAATGTGGAATTAGTGAATTTTGAGCTATATTGGAGAATCTTTAACAGACTTTACATGTTTTTGACTTTTTGTTTTCTTGTTTCCCTACCTGAAGTGTGAAATTTTTAATGTCATTTGTGTTTATCACTCTCTAGTCTCTTTTGTTATTTGTTTTATAGGGGCACTACATAGATATAAAAATCTTGGAAATAGTTGATGTTGCAATCTTAGCATCCAAATAATATGTGCTTGTGTGATGCTCAACTTCGAGAAATATAGCATTTGCTAGTTTCTACATAAGATTTTGTAGTTTTGGAATATATTGATGAAACCTTCTGCTTGTTTCTAAATTTTTATTTCTCTAGTTAATTTGGCAAATCCTGGATTTTTTCTAGGAGTGTGATAGAGAAATGCTAGGTTTAGGGTTAATTAGTGATAAATTCTAGATTATCTTTGTTTAAGTTATTTTTAGTGGATATAGGGCTTTTATGTCTTTTTAGTTGTTAGTATTTCAATTATAAAAAGGGAGTGCGGAGCTAGAGGCTTGGCAGGTTATTATTTTGGCTTCTTTTGGAAACATTTGCTAAGCAAAAGGTTAGGAAATGTTTTCCTAGACTGTGCATTGCACAAAGTTTTTTTGTCTTTTGTTTGTGTTCTTGCTATGTCCACCATCTTAATTACTATAGAGCTCCTTTTTCAATCAATACAAAGTTTTAGTAGTTTACTCATCTTATTTCTTGCTTTGTTGAAGTTTATTGGGTTAGTTTTGCTATTTTGTAACATTGGTCCGACCTACTAGATTTCAATGGGAAAGGCTGATACTTCCATGGCCAACCCCACTTATGCATAACAAATGAAGAAAATTACCGACCAGATTTTCAGCCATGAACTAACTACTTATAGCTTTTCAACAGTGGCAAAAATAGTTCGAAGACTTATTTATGTAGTTTCTCCAACGGATGGAGAAGAAACTGAAGGTGCATAACACTTTAAAGTGTTTGCTATTATTTCTAGAGAATATGAAAGACATGGCACAAGAAGGAGATATATTCAAAAAGGAAATGAAAAATAGAATTTCAATGAAGAAGCATAACTCCAAGATGACGACAATGAAGGGGTAATAGTTGCAAAGCTTCAAGAAGATGATGCCACTAAAGACGATGACGATGAGGGCAATGACGATGATGAAGAAGATGCAAGAGTAGATGAAAACGGTAACAACCATGATGTTAGTGGCGCTACAGAGAAAAGTGATAAGAACCCTGCATTAGTTCAGATGGGAGATGTTGCTATATTACATAGTGTGACAAAGCCTCCTCAACGGAAAGAAAAGTAGGCCAGGTAGAGCAGATTAAGGCCAACCTTGGTCATTAGATTTGCAAATAATGCTAATACTAGAAGAATCTCCCATGATTATAGGTGGAAAAATAAAAGTAACTTTTGGGAAGAAGAAAAGGGGAATATAGTCCAGCTATTGAAACCAAGGTGAGGGAAAGAATGAAAGAGAAGAATCTGGTCATATGACCAACAACCTTTCCATTAAAAAACAAAAAGGTTCAATTATTAGATTAATTGATAGCCTTGGCCCATATCTCCTACTTTTAGGGAATTTTATAAAAATACCAAAAAATGGGTACTGTTTTTCATTTTTATCGCCACTCAATATTGTTTTCAATTTTACTGAAAACAACTTTCTAAAATTATAATAGTATCTAAATCTCAAAATCACTCTAAAATATGCTCATACGGTATATCTTCGACATACCTTCAATATACTTTAGGGATATCTTGATTCAATTTTCACCAAAAAACAACAGAAGAACAAGAACAATTAAATCATTAAAGAAGAAGAAGAAGAATAAAATTCAATCAAAATTCAAAACATCACAAAGTCTCAAAAAACAGTTTGATATACCTTGGGGATATCTTGGGTATATCTTGTCAATTCTTTAGGAATACCTCAGGAATATATTGGATATACCTTTGACATACTTTGGGTATACTTTGAAAATTTCTTGAGAATTCACTAAAAGGAATTCCCTAAAAATACCTTGGGGATATTTCGGTATACCTTTGGGAATACCTCAGCTATATCTTGGGGATACTTTGGATACATCTTGAGAATTTCTTAAAAATTTCCAAAAAGGAGTTCCCTGTGAATACTTTGAGTATATCCTGGAAATGCTTTAGTATATCTTTGGAAATTATATGAGAATATCTTCAGTATACTTTAAGGATACTTTCGGTAACCTTAGGAATATCTTAGTCATTTTTACCAAAAAAATAAACAATAAAAAATAAATCAACAACATAAATTTAAAGGAACAAATCAAACAGAGAAGAAGAAGAAGAAGAAGAAGAAGAAGAAGAAGAAGAAGCAACAATTACCTCTTCAACAACTAATCGCACCTTTAATTAGAAATCATCTTCTTTTTTCTCCTTAATCGCTACTGCTTCGTTGATTTTACAAAAAAAGGTTCAATGATCCGTAGAAATTGAAAAAAAAAATTGGTATATACAAAAATATGAGTAAATTTGAAAAAAAAATTTAAATTTTGTAGACCTGAAAATTCCTCTTTAATCAAGCCAAGCCCGATTTTCATTCAACCCAAGTTACCACTTCTCTTACACAGAACAATCGTTAGGCAACCACTAAACTCCTCGTGCACACCGAACTTGAGAATCAACAGAAAAGAGGGCTATGTTTCAAATGCAATCAACAGTATTCTCTTCAACATCGATGTCTAGAATGCCAGTTGCGGGTTCTCTTGTTGAGTGATGATGAAGAGCCAGCTCAGGGAAGCACATTGGCACGACTGGAGCAGGAAGAGATGGTGAATCAATTGCTGGACAAAGGGAAGGCCGTTCTTCAGTCTTGAGGACAAGACTTTAGTGAATGGGAGGGTAATGATGGAAAAATGCTAGGTTTAGGATTTATAAGTGAGAAAGTTCTAATTATCTTTGTTTAGAGTTTATTTTTGGTGGATGGAGGGCTGTTAGTATTTCTTTTATAAAAAGGAAGTGGAGAGCAAGAGGCTTGGCAAGTTGTTATTTTGGCTTCTTTTAGGATCTTTTGTTGGGCAAAAGGTTGGGAAAAGTTTTCCCTGGGGTGCATCTTTTGCACACAGTTTTTCTCGTCTTTTATTTGTGTTCTTGCTATCTCCACCATCCTAACTACTGTAGATCTCCTTTTTCAATCAATACAAAGTTTCAGTAGTTTACTCATGTTATTTCTTGCTCTATTGAAGTTTTATTGGGTTAGTTTTGCTGTTTTATAAAAGTCTCTCTTTATTTGTGTGTAATTGTTTATAATTTTTCTAAAGCATCAATATATTGTGTTGCAGTTTTCTCTGCATTATTCATGGTCTACTGAAGCTTGTGCCAGGAGAGCTTTGGCCAATGTATCAGCCTTACTTCGCCCAGGTGGTACCTTCATTGGAACAATGCCAGATGCCAATGTCATTGTCAAAAAACTTAGAGAAGGATGTTTAAATTTGTGTTTCGTATGCTCAAATAAATTCTTTTTAAAGATCGAACATTTGAATCTTGTCATGAAATATGAACATCCTGCTCACATCTTGTTGGCACCTTTAGGTTTGGCTATAGTTCCTCAATTCAAAGATTCATGTGGAAAATGAAGTTTGGATGTAATGCTAGGGTGTCATTTCTAAAGATGAAATCTATAGACAGGGCTAACGTGTGGAGAGTATTGTTTTGATCTTCAATTTCTTTCTCAGTGTGGCTCCTATAAATAAGAACCATATAACAAATTGTATTGGTCTTTAAGCAAAAATGCTCAACAGATGCGATGCTTTATCAGTGCTTCTGTTATTGCTAGATGTTCTTCATTCTTATAGATCAAGGACAACAGTTTAGAATCTGCTATACTACTTTTAACATAACCCGTTTGTGGCTCTTAGTTTGTTGTAATAGGCTTCATTAGTACTCTTATGTTTCCTTTTCATTACTTTGAAAGGAAAGAATTACTTTTGTTGGGATTTATGTCTAATCCATGTGATATTTGTTCATGCCAAAACCAAATATTATCAGGAAAAAAAAGTGATGAAAGTTGTCTCAGAAAAAACTAGAATTAAGTAAACAAAAAAAGGTCATTTGATGATAAGATTTGAGTTCATTAGATAGAAGCTGAATTATGATTGAAAATTTCCAGGAATTTGTTGAGTTATTGTGTGTAATTTATTGCATTGATAATATCTTTTTTTTGACCTGATAAGAATCTAATATTAAGAAGCTTGGAAGACCAATTCTCTCTTTGGTGGCTAAATGTGTAATTTCAATATGAATATGCAGTTGATGGTCTAGCCTTTGGTAATAGTGTCTGCTGGATAAGATTTGATGAAGAGTTCTCTGAAAAGGTAAATCCTTCTCTTTATGTTCGTGTAAGTAATCTCTAATCTGACAAGTGGTTTGTTCTGTGGATCAGAAATTTAGGTATTCTAGCCCATATGGTATCAAGTACAAGTTCCACCTGGAGGTATTGCTTTGTTTACATTCCTCTTACCAAGTTCACTGATGTTTGTTTTATTGGAAAGTTGGTGTTTAACTTGCATATTTGATATCAAATGCATTTGAATGGTCTATTCTGCTGAGTGTGGTAGCCATAGATTTTATAAGCAAAAATGATTAAGTCTGGATTGTTTCATGTTTTCTTTTCTAACCAACTATGCTTTTGATGTGGTTTTTGTAATTGCAGGATGCTGTTGACCGTCCTGAATGGATTGTTCCTTTCCATATTTTCAAATCATTAGCAGAAGATGTATATAATGTTGTTTTATGGGATGTCAAATGAAGTCTGAGATCTTAACTGTAATTTTATTGTTCAGAAGCTAATTAAATGATTTTATGCTTTTAAATTCAATGTGTTAACAGTTTTTTATTATATTTTTTGGAGTAACAGACAGCATATCTTGTTTTTTAAAGCTCAATTTGCTTTCAACTTTGGTAGTATGGCTTGGAGCTGGTTTTTGTGAAGAATGCACATGAATTTGTCAATGAGTATCTGAAAAAACCCGAGCATGTTGACTTGATGAGAAGGCTTGGTGCTTTGGGCCATGGTAGCCAAGATCAGAGTATGATCTTGCACTATGCAATTGTTTCTGTTCTTTTTGTTTTTGTAGTTTATATATATATTGGTTCTTATTATGCAATTGGGTATCCAGGCACACTATCACCAGATGAATGGGAAGCAGCTTATCTATACCTGGCATTTGTATTGAGGAAGGTAAGGATATCGTGTCACCTAATTACTCCCACAGTAATTGTAATTTGTCATTTTACAATGTTATAACTGTTAGAGATGTGCCCAAAAGGCAATCGCCTTTAAGCACTCAGTGTACACATTCATAAAGGCATTCTTTCATTATATTAGTATTCATTTGCATATGAATTGATATAGATCTTAAACTGATTAATGAAAGTCCATGATATGAAACATAGCATGCAGGAAATCATGATGGGATCATGATAATGAGATTCCTATCATGTGTAATTATGTTTGTATCTAAATTATCCCTAGTCATAGGATTAACAAGACGGGACATTGTTGATCCGGATAGATTAGCACATGTTATATTCCTTAATTAGATCAAGCAGTAGATCTCAAAAAGCTGTGAGCATGAGATGTTCAACGTTAACATATGGATGCTTGCTAAGAGTAGTCAAGTACATTGGATGACCTGCTATGAGACAATCATATGAATTATCTATTCAAATGTCAATAATAGTCTCATCATAGCAATAGTGCATGTATCCTTAGACTTGAGGTACTCAAGGATATCTTGTATACTGATTCTGTGCTTTAACTCCATTCCTTGTTGCCTCATAGAGGTTGCTCATAGGGTGGTGATTGGGTGCAGCTTGAGGTATTCGAAGGTAATTGGGTAGCCATGTAACATTCTCGACCATCCATACATGCATTATCACATGCATTTTATTTGAATATATTTATTTTATAAATATCTGTCACAC
>CATIWF010131189.1:0-10322 GCA_949630135.1 Balakata baccata
TAATTACATCTTGTAATTATTGAACTACAAAAACATTATAAATATTCATTCAGAGCTCATACAGAGATTACCAGAAATTGCCACATAAACAGCCTGAGAAATACCAAATATTCTGCATGTGAAAGCAGAAGTTGAACACATTATTCTTGAACATAGTGTCCTATTGGTATAATATATACTGGTAACCAATATTCTTGGATCCGGCCCGGTTAACGAACTGGAAAACAGAAGTAAAAAAGGTTTACTCTCACAAAGTTCAGCATGATGTTGAAACTGATTCTATCAACAAGTAATGTTATTATGAAAAACGAAAGAGTACAGCCAATTTCCAAAATCCAGTAATTTGACCTCGATTTAACTCACAACAATCAATTACTCCTCTGTAACAAATTGGAGAGCTGGTGAAGATTCGGATTTGGGTTTCTTCTATTAGAAATATTTTTTCCCTCAATTGACAAGAAGCTTTGGTTCAGAAGGTAGAGGATAGTAGACACTGGTCAGGGTCTAGACATTGGGAATGATAAGATCTTAAAACATTCATGATCTCCTGTATAGCTCCCTGGTGAAAAGAACAATACATCAAATCCAAGTATGAGAGGAATTGATCTTGAACCAGGTTACTAATTGCTCCATTACAGGTTCCATAATTGATTCATATCATATAAGCTCCCAAACTGAGAGCCCGTGGTCAGTAAACTTTAGCAATCCTCAGCATGATTGCAAAATACGAGACTCAACAGAAAAAGCCCAAGTAAATTTGAGATTATATTAGAAAGGGAATTTCACAAAAATATAAAAAAAATTGGTAATTTTTTAAAAATTAATTAATAATATAAATATTTTAAAAAAATTAATATAATAAAAGACAAAAATGTCACTACAACTGAAAAATAACAGATATAATTTAAGAATTTTTGTCTTTTCAACTATTCAAAATTTTCTCCATAAATATTTTAATTCATTTCAATTTCATTTCATCAAATTTCTCTCAATTCTATATACAAGCTTCCTCAAATTAATTCTCTCAATCTCAAATTCTCTTGAATCCATAAAATTATTTGTTCTCTCTTAAATTCTCTCTAGTCTCCCTAATTACATTATAATTTATTCAAAAAAATGGCAAACAATAGTAGAAGAAGTCATTTTAATTATAACAATCTTTTTGTGGATATAGAAAATTATGATAATTTCGTTAATATGGATGAGGAGGAGATGACAAATAAATTGGCTTCCGAACACAATACTCAACAAAGTTAAATAATAACGAATAATATTCTAACAAATATGGATCAAGAGTGATATAAAAAACTTCGCTCCTTCGATATCTTTCAAATTCATTTCAAGAAAATACAACTAAATGATGACCGATTACAAGTTGTGTGCAACTATTGTGATTAAACTTACAAATTTAAACAAAAAGGTAGGTATGACACTTTTAAAAGGCATTTGGAAAATAAACATGCTGACTCAATTTGATATCGAAAAAAACAAACTCAAATCTTTAGATTTGTAGGTTTATCTTCTAACTCTTCATTATTTCAATATAATGATCAAACATATAAACAAAAAATGACAAAAATAATAAGTGTTAAAAATTTATCTTTTAGTTTTGGTGAAAAAGTTGGTTTTAATAATTTTTGTCAAACTGTTTTAAATTCTGCTACTAAACGTGTTTCAAGAAACACTCTTAAATATACTTTATTTAAATTGTATAATGAAAATAAAAAAAGAATTATACAAAATTTTTTCTTCTTTGAATGAACGTGTTGCAATTTGTAGTGATATTTGAAGTGATAATTGGCTCATATATTCATATATAGATATAACATATTATTTGATTGGTAATGATTGGATTATCCAAAAAAGATTACTTGCATTTAGAGTATTTGATGATAGACATACAACAAATAATATTTACAAAATGATAAAAAAATATTTTGGAAAAATACGGTTTAGTTAATAAAATTTTTTCAATCGGTTTTGATAATGCGGCGGCTAACACTGTTTC
Source organism: Balakata baccata (assembly GCA_949630135.1). Classification (NCBI taxonomy): domain Eukaryota; kingdom Viridiplantae; phylum Streptophyta; class Magnoliopsida; order Malpighiales; family Euphorbiaceae; genus Balakata; species Balakata baccata. The sequence goes on from CATIWF010131189.1 coordinate 2,009, forward strand.
TATTAGAGAGTTTCAATTTCTATATCAACCTTATATTGGTAGAAAATTTTTTCAGATTAGATGTGGATGTCATGTTTTAAATTTGCGTTTGCAAGATAGTTTAAAAATATTGGATGATATAATTAAACTAATAAAACAATCAATTATTTATTTGCATGGACATCCCCAAATTATGAAATCATATATTCGATTTTGTCATGAAAATGACAAAAGACCGAAAAAGTTTCCACAAGATATCTCAACTCTTTGGAATTCTACATTTTAATTAATCACCGAGTCATACATATATAAAAATTTATTATACTCATTTATTTCTACTAATGTGACAAATTAATTTATATCCGCAACATTGGGATGTTTGTAAAAATCTTTTAAAGATTTTAAAAATTTTTAACAATATTATTTATTTTTGGCTTAATGTGTTAATATTATTAATGTGTTTAAAGAGTATATAAATAATGTTATTTTACATGATGTTATATTTGTCATGTGTTATAAGTGGTTATTTTATTTTAAAATGATTCATTTGATTAATCTTGTATGTTGTGTTCTTGATCTTATGTGCAGAATTACAATTTTACATAAATATTTATAAATTTATTATGAGTGTCTTGATATTGAGCCTGTTAGTATTGATTCAATAATTAATGAAATTAGAAGAAATATTTGTGACATATTTAATGAATTTAATAATTTATATAATATTTCTACTTCCACTAATTCTAGTTATAAAGAGATTGAAATGGGAAGTGTGAGAAAGAGTGATTGTTTGATATTAAAAAGTTATAAAAACCCGATCATCCACCGGTTCACCCGAACTTAATATTTATGTAACAATATATTTTGAGTTTGGTGATAGTAAAGCAGGTAAAAAGTTCTTTGTTCTTGAATGGTAGAGTCGTCACCAAAATAATTATCTTTTCCTTACCCAAATTGAAAAACAAATTTTTATATATCCAATTTTAACAGTTGCAGTTGAACAAATATTTAGTTCGAAAGATAATATTTTGGACGAGACGCGATTGAATTTAGTTTCCAAATCACTTGAAGCCCAAACATGTGTCGCTAATTGAACTAAAGCGGTCTTTAATCAACAAGAATTTGAAAAAGAGAGATACGACAAAAAATTAAATTCTACAACCGAATGAATTGTTGGCACATTCGGCACCGGTGATTAGGATTAAATAAGGTAAATGAGTATTTAATAAATTTAAAAGATAAGAAAACTACTTGAGCTTTTATTCCTCTAAACTCCAAGATGATACGTAGGTAACTTAACTAATAGTAAAAAAATTAAGTTCAAACCAATTTATTATTTTTAATATTCTTTTCAAATTTTTTTCTCAAATTTACCTTAAATATTTTTTAAAATTACAAATAAATAGTCCAATTATAAATTTTTAACATTATTACTTTCATTTTTTTTTCAAATTTAACTTAAATAATTTTTAAAATTAAAACTAAATATTCCACTTAATTTTTTTTTTAATTTATTACCTTTAAATATTTTTCAAATTTAACTTAAATATTTATTACTTCTTCTCTTATTATCCTCACTTAAATTTTCTTCTCAATTTGTACAATTAACTCCAAATAATTACAATTTATTTTAAAAAATACATTATTTTAACCTTAATTGTATTTTTTTAACTCATAAATTATTTTCAATTATTAAACTTAAATTTAATTTTACATTAAAATAAATAAATACTCTGAACCAGCTGAACAGAGACGGATCGCCCGGTTCAAATTTTTTTGAACAGGAAAAAAAATTAGAAATTTTCTGTCTATTCTAAGTCTGTTTTAGAGAGTATAAACTTTTTAATTTGCATACTTGATTTAATGTTTAGTATTTTTTGAATTTTTAGTTATTGTTATTATTGTTTAGGATGAAAAACATTTTTGATATATTTGTGGAGGAAAATTGTTGAAAATAAAAATATTTGAACTAAAAATAAGTAATATAAAGAGATAAAATCGAGTTGTTGTAAATTGAAGACAATGGATTTATTAAAAATGATGAACCTACAAATTTTAAATAATGAACTTGCAAGTTGTAAATAATGAACTTGTAAATGATGAACCTACAAGTTCAAATTGTAGAAAAAAAGATATTTGAACTAAAAAGGAATAATATAAACACATAAAATTGAGATTGAAGACGATGGATTTGGTGGAAATGATGAACCTCTAAGTGATAAATCTACAACTTTTAAATAATGAATATATAAATCGTAAATAACGAACCTGTAAATGATAAACTTGCAAATTCAAAACGATGAATTTATAAGTTTGTAAAGGATCAACCTATAAGTGGTAAATCCGTTAGTTTTAAACAATGAACTTGTAAATTCTAAACGATAAACTTATTAGTTCAAAATAATAAATTTGCAAGTGGTAAACGATGAATATGTAAATTTAAAATGATGAACCTGTAAATTATAAATGATGAATTTGTAGCTTCTAAATGATGAACTTGCAAGTTCAAAGTGATGAATCTATGAATTGGAAACGATGAATCCATAAATTATAAACGATAAACTTGTAATTTATAAACAATAAACCTACTGCAAATTCTATACAATAAACTTATAATTTTATTTTGTTTCGCACATATCAAGCTAATTCAATATGGACCTGAATCCATAATATAAGATTCCCTGTACAAGTTGCGCTAGTGATGGAATACGAACGGCATTTAAGGGCCGACAGAGATGCATAGTGAGACCTCCAAATTTTCTATTCTAAAAAATTTAGTCATATCATTCAGTAACAAATGAATTTACCAAAAATGATGATGTATTAGTTAATTAAATTAATTTTTTCATTGGATAATTAGAATTTTAATTTTATAAAAATTAGATAATTATGTTTTATATAAAAAAAAGTAACTAAAAAATATTAAATATTTTTAATCATGTTACTAATATAAATTAATGATGGAATTTTCCTTGAAAAATAATGGAATTATTGCAAAATCATAGGAATTTAGGAACGCAACAGCAATTGAAAGTAATTTGTAATTGTAATTGCAGATACAAAATTACTAATACTATGGCGTTGAAAATTATTTTCCTTTAGACTTTTGCAATTGAATCAAGTAATTGTTTTTTTTCAATCAAAATATTTTTGTCTCTAAATTTCAAATCGTGATGTATGAAAATAAATAGATTTTATCACATAATATATTTTTATCAATAAGATTCAACGATCTAATAACTAATATTGTAAGATTTCGAGTTCAACCTCTTTGTAAAAAATAAATACATTTTCCTATGTATAAGAATTTTTCTCCTCCGGAAATTTAAGATCAAAATTAGAATCTTGACAACTACAACTAAAAGCCATCATGGCCATGTTTAAAATAATTATTGGTGATTAAGCAAAACAAATACAGGGAATACAACATAACGACCACATCAAATATGAGTTTGGTTTGTTTATACTACCTAACCGAGTACTTTGGCATTCTTATTGATACTTACTCAAAATTGTGAATTGCTTTTTATATATATTTTTTTATTGTTTCTTAAGAATTATTTATAGATCAGTTGATTAAAGATTTTAAAAGTTTTATAAAACTATTTAGGTTCAGATTTTACCTTCTCTCGTGATTTAAAAAAAAAAAAAACTAGCATTTCTCTTTAAAATTTTTGATATATCTTAAACAAATTGATCCATTTTTCTGTAATGAAATTGACATTACCCAAATGTAAATATAAAGTTTTAGTTGTCAAATACCTTGCCAATTATTTACTATAAGCTATATATATATATAGATATATTAAAAAGAAAGAAAAAAATAATTTAATAAAAAATATTATAAAGATACAGTAAAAAAAAATAACGATAGTATATTGTCGTTCAAAATACAACTATAATGATTTTTACTGATATATTGAATTTATATAATAGTAAGTCTAAACTAAATTACAACTATACACGTAATGTATAATATAAATTTCAAAAAATTGAATACAATTCTTGTAAATTATTTGAAAAATTATAATTTATTAATGATATTTATATAATTTAATAATTAATTTATTTTAATTATATACATAACGAGTTAAGTTTTTAAAATTTACGTGCATAGTATAATATAATTTATTTTTATATAAAATATAAAAATACAATATAATTAACAACTATCATGTGGGTGTTTCTACACATGTTTGGAGCCGGTAGACAGAAAAAGTTGACTGAAGAGAAGAAAGCTCATTAGAAAAAATAGTATAAACTTTTTGGAGTTGGTGATATCATGACATCTTTTGTTTTTGTTTTATATGTAATACGAGATATGAATAGTTAGTTTTGTATACGTCTATTGGATTAAAGAACATATAATTAACATATAATACAGTTTTGTAAACGTCATGCCATTTTCGCCCAAACCGGATTGATTTATATAGATTGATTACAGTTTTATATATGCTATAAATATGGATCAATATGCTTATATGACAAAATGGACAGTATGAAATGATGATATGAGATAAGATTATATAAGAAAAAGTTTTAAATTATACAGGTTTTCATTCACATGTTTCATGTAACACTTGTTTATATAGTTGGATTACTCATGATTATACGAGAGGTGTTACATAAAATTCTTAGAGTGATTTTTTTTTTTTTAAATAAGATATGCTATGAACTAAAGTAAAAGAACAAATTAGTGATAATTCCTTTGAAATTTTAATAAATTGCAGTAAAAAGCAAACTCTTAAAAATTATAAAAGTGTATCTCTTATCCTTTGAGATAATACCAATTCATTTGACACTATATGAATTTCAAATATTGAAGTGCAATACACCACATAATTTTTTTTATATATATTTGAGATATTTTTGTATAAATTTTTTTGAATTTCATGTATAATTTAATACCTTTTATAAGAGTTCAGAATTTTTATTTATTACCAATTATTATAACTACAAGATAGGTAACACATTCAGACTTTTCTTATTGTTATCTCGAATGATATTTTATCAAAGAACAAGAGATACGCATTAGTTTGTTAAAAATTTATTCTGCCTATTAAAATTAAAATCTCTAACTCATAGATTATCAGAAATTTGTTAATTTATATTTATATTAAATAGTGAAAATCAGATAGCTTCATTTTTGGTTCCCAATACATTCATCACCGGTCTTTCATATTTAAAATTTGGCCCCTCCGATTAGCACCTTCCTGCATTGCTAGTATGGAAAAAGTAAAAAGGGTTTATAATTTTGAATGAATTAACTCCTAAATGGTTCAAATTATTTTTTAGTAGAAAATCATAATTATTGGACTCAATTCAAATTCAATTTCTATACTAATATTTGAAGAACTAAGAAGTCTCTCTAACACACATAAAAAACAGATTTTGACTTTTTATTAAATTTTTTTATAAACCATTTTTCAAATCAGTTTCCTTCTGAAAAGCAATTTTTAAAACTAAAAACATTAGAAAATATTTTTTTTTCCAAAAAATACTTTTTCTATATAAAATGCCCGAAATGGAAGGTTTTAGGGAATTTTTCAAAAAAGGCCAAAAATATTACCTTCACTTAAAGTTTTTTTAAAACCAACCAAAAGCATCTAAGAAAACATTAAAAGAGTACTTAAATTCAAAAAAATCATTTCAAAGTATACCAAAAAGTGTACATTTAATATATTTTTGGTATATTTTAGTATACCTTGATTCGGTTACTTTTCAAAATATTTTTAATATACCTTAAAAATTCTTTATAAATTCATTGGAATACATTTATATTGGAAATATCTTAATAATACTTTGATTTTTTTGAAAACTTTTTGGAAATATCTCGGAAATACATTTATAATGTAGTGGCAGATAAGCACTTCAATATACAATATGCAAATGTATCTTCTTAAGTAAATTTGAATTTTGTTAACAATTTTCTGTTAATTCCTTTCAACTCAGATTCAAATTTATACCAAAATTTGATTTAAAAAAGGACGACATCTAGACATAATTCAACATGGATTTCGAATATCCAGGTTTTGCCTCTATGTAAAATTAATTAATGAACTGCAGTTTATGCTTTACTTTTTCTCTCTGGATTGTTTCTTTTTAATCCTACTGATTTTTTTTTTTCTTTTGGTATTTTTATTCATAATCTCAGTCAAGGATTTAGACAATGAGATAAGCCAAGAAGAAGTCGAAGATTCAATTGAAATCACAAAGAAATCCAAATCTCGGAAAGAATTAGCTATTGAGCATAAAGATTAGTTGCAAAGACTGAGGGAAAAGGTTGTTACAATTTTTTCGAAATTAAAATAAAATGAAGATCAACTACACAACGTTACTATTCAAAAACAAGGTTATCGATGTCCAATTGTATAAGCAATGAAATTTATAAAAATTGATTCTTTTTCTCTCAATTTCCCTGAAAACAAACAGAAAGCAAACCCAGCGTAACTGCATAATCATCCTCTGATCAGCCCTACCTCTCTTCACACAGCAACTCACTGTCAACAGCCCTCCCCTCATTAGCCCTCAACAGATAGTTTCAGATAGCAGCAATCTCTCTCATCAGCCGCAAGCACCAACAATCGTCGTCATCTATAGCGGCACAGCAGAAGTCGTCGGCCATAGCCATCATCCTCGTCAACAGCAGTACTCTTGATTCCTAGACTTTTGATGCTGAATTTTATGTGTGGACAAATTGGAAGTGGATTGCGTTTTTTAAGAGATTTTGATTTATGTGGAAGAATAAAGCAGGACTGGTGGCTCTAATATGAAAATATAAAAGAAGTATAATCGGAAAGTGCAATTCATAAAAATGAAAAAGGAAAAATAATGTGGGTGTCTTTTTGAAAAAATAAATTAAAATTTGTTAAATGGTGTAAAATCCTCAACGTTTTACCAGATTCGGTACCCATTGAGATTCCTATTTCTTATGATCATGAAAGCTTGAATATTATTGAGGCACAGGTGTCAGAATTGCTATTTCAACTAGTAGTTGAAACTTGCAAAATTACAATTTCACTTTATCACTCACATCATTGAAATGAAATATTACTGTTTTCTTCTCATTCTATAATCAGAAAATTTCAATCATATTCTTTCAGAAATATATTATTTACTCTAAACTATATAATGATAAAAATCATCCCAAAATATTATATATATATTACTTATGGATGGAGTACAAACAAAAATATTTTATTATTTGTCTATTTTTATTTATAAGAAATTGATAGTCTCTAAAAATAAAACATTAAGTATATAGATAAATTTAAGATCTAATTTAATTATGTCAAGAGTTTCTATCCTAGTAGCATCAAGGTTTCTAGCTTTAGAGGGAGTTCTTGAATTCGAGCTCAATAAATATATTTGGACTTAAATCGGAATTACGTGAGAAACTACTAAAGTTTTCAACCAATTTCCTTTTAAACCACATTCATCAAGAGCCACTAAAAATCATAACATCTTTCCATTTCCAAAACTTCATTTACATTACATTAATATTACAATTACAATTACAAACCCAATAACAAAAACCATATCTATACATTTATTCATCACCATAACTTTCTCTGCCTTTTAGTTTTCACATCCTCTTCTCTTCCAACTCTCTCTCTCTCTCTATCATGGATGCTTTTGCCATTGAAGCAACAGCAGTACTCTTGCTGATGCTTTCTTTTATGCAGCATATTCATGGAGAAGATAATGATATTCTTCAGCAGTTGCTAAAGATTGAACGAAAATCAAATAAAGGGTGCGATATTTTTCAAGGAAATTGGGAATATGATGAATCATATCCACTTTATGCTACATCACAATGTCCCTTCATTGAAAAACAGTTTGATTGTTTAAAGAATGGTAGACCAGACAAAGACTTTCTCAAATATAGATGGCAACCCACTGGCTGCAACCTTCCAAGGTATGTAGGTATATATTCCTAATAATATTTGATTTAATTAATCTTTCAACCTTTGCCATAATCTTTTGTCTTGAAATCCAAAAAACTGCAAAAAGATTGATAGGTTCCAGGGAAATTTGTGTTTTTTCTTTTTACAACGGGTGGAGAGGGGAATTGTTCTTGGGCCTATAATGCTTAGGTCATATGCTTCAACCACTGGCCTAAGCTTTAGGGTGAAATTTGTGTTTTTATCTGATCATGTGATAAATTTTTGGGTAAACTTGATAAGTTTGATTGACCAATGAACCTATAGCTAGCTTTCACATTTGTGTTTTTGTTAGTAATTTTAATTCACGTGAAATAGACAATACTATGCTATTACATTATGGAGCAAAAATTTTTAGATAGAGTCTATTATGATATTTGTAAAGTAATCCA